>BLSH010068731.1:1632712-1643080 GCA_018402905.1 Glandirana rugosa
CCCGGTTTATGATACCTTCCGTCCGTTACCGGTTTTTGCATATTTGTCCTGTCATGATATAAGTGATTATCATGTATATCATAGAGTGTTTTCACTCATGTGGGGAGTGTAAAACCATTTATAAAATAATATAGAAAAATACACTGTTTTGACTTCTTTAATTTAATACGATGTTACATTTCATCACTCACATGTCGAACATATTGTCACATTTAAACGACAGGGGAGTTTTATTGAGTTGAGTGTCGGTAATTACAGATTTGGCGACCGTTGTTTTCCGGGTTTCACAATTATAAAACACAACGGTGGTAATAAAAGGTCGTGACGGAATTGGGAGAACCCGTACCTCAAGTGGTCTCGAAGTGTCCAACGGTTGCCTCAGGAGAAGGTAAGGAGGTACTGCTGTAGTGCCTCGACCACCTACAATCTCTGGAACGTGAGGAGATGGAAGGTAAACTCCTTCGGGGTGTCTACGAGTTATCCGAGGAGTGCAAGGTCTCTAACATCCACCAGCTCCGTGATGTCGTCATGGAGGAATGGAAGAGGACTCCGTTGGCAACCTGTGAAGCTCTGGTGAACTCCATGCCCAAGAGGGTTAAGGCAGTGCTGGAAAATAATGGTGGCAACACAAAATATTAACACTTTGGGCCTTTTGTTGCCAGCGGTTTAGACATTAATGGCTGTGAGTTGAGTTATTTTGAGGGGACAGCAAATTTACACTGTTATACAAGCTGTACACTCACTACTTTACATTGTAGCATAATTTAATTTCTTCAGTTTTGTCACATAAAAAGATATAATAAAATATTTACCAAAATGTGAGGGGTGTACTCACTTTTGTGAGATACTATATGTACTATTAGTGAATATAGTACTGTCCTGTTTATACGTTTTTGGCCATTGCCTGCCTTCCATAGTATTTGGCCCTTGATATCTACACTTTATCATCAATGTTTGGTCCAAGGGATGGCGTGACATATTAAATTCATGGTAAACTTGGCAATGGTATGTAATTTACCCAGCCTATGAGCAGTCCCCAGGGTAAATTTAAGAGGCTGTCTCATAAATCCCATAGTGGATACAGTGAGCAGAGTCTTGGTAATACTGGTGATTATTCTAAAGCGGAGTTCGACCATTCCACACTCATTTGTAAGTTTATTAAAATTCAGCAGCTACAAAAAGTGTAGCTGCTGACTTTTAATAAACAGCCACTCACCTGTCCCATGGTCCAGCGTTGCGGCTGTCTGGAGCCTCGCTCCTCTCCCCCTCCCCTCCGCGGCGCTGGCATTACTACTGTGGGTGCCCGGCGGTGATAGCTTTCAGCTATCACTGCCGGGCACGCACTGTGCATGTGTGAATTATGCTGCGCGATCCTAGTGGCCAGGCAATCTTCTGGGACCTGTGACATGTCCCAGAAGATTGCCAGGAGGGAAGGGCCGCCTAGGGGGAGAGGAGGAGTTGCCTAGATGGCCCAGCAACGGAAGGAAGAAGAGGGACAGGAAGTACCTGTCATAACCAGGTACCTACCCCCCCCCCCCAAAAAAAAAGAATTACATGTCAAATCTGGCATGTAAGGGGACAAGGAGTGCTTAAAACGGAAGTTCAACTTTTGGGTGGAACTCCGCTTTAATCTTTGGCCGGCGCAGGATGATGTCCTTCTTTCGCATGCGCAGGAGCTAGTCATTCCGACACACAGGGATTGGGCCAGCAAATGTAAGCTGAGCTGCACAGTTCAGTTACATTGCAAAAATTGCTGTGAGCAGACAGGTAAGTGTATTTCATTGCAGAAGAGATAGCACATGTCCCTTCTGCAATAAAAAGCCTGGCTGCTCACAGTATGTAACAGCTAAACTTTTTAGGTAGTTTTGACAGTGACTCTTGATTTTTTTTTATCCTGCAGTAATAGGCTAAATTAATGGTGAAGTAGCAACCACGACAGATCTAAAAGCTATAGGAAAGTGTGCTCTTAAAAAATAAAACTAAACCCCTCAACTTCATACCAGTTAGACAGTGGCAAGCAGTTTCATTATATAGTTTGTGAGCTTATTTTTTTGTACTGCACAAACACTTCAAAGCCACAACCTTGCATTCCATCCCTGTATCCCCAATTAATTCCCCAAATATTCTAAATATGAACTTTAGTTGTGTATTTGTTAGAAATTGCCTGGCTTCAGGACAGTATGCAAGTGCTTGAATAGGCAGCAAATAAAAGTTAGCTCTGCGGTACATGCCTTTTTTAAACATATCTTATGACCACTGTGGTCCACAGCCTCTCCTGCAGCATTTCAGCCCTGGTTACAGCTATTGAGGAAAATGAGGAAACGTGATTCTGCACCAAAGAGCTAAGTGGCATCAGCACCACAATGAGACAGGTTGGTAGCAAAAGGCACATATTCCTCCCCCCAAATACGCACATAGCAGCCACTTTCTTTAGAGTGCTGCTAATGTGCTCTTTTCCTTTTCCTCCTCCGTAAAGGCACATAGCACCCATTTCTGTTGGGCCTACTTGCACCATTTACTTCCTCCTCATTAGGCCTCATACACACGGATGTTTCTTAAAAAATAAACAAAACGTCGGGCCCGACATCAAGGAAAAAAAAATGGCGTTTTTCGGCGTTATGCATCGGCGTTAGTGAGCGTCGTCGTCAATAGGCATTTTTTAAATAAAAACATCCCTCTGCTATTTTTCAACCTAAAAACGTCGGCATCATAAAACACCGGTTAACGCCGGTATGGCGTAGTTGGCATTTGTTGGCGCTTGTTGGCGTTAGTGAGTGTTTTGCGGCGTCTGCGTCAAAAAACGCCAAAACGTTACAGCCTCAGAACGCGCTGGCCATGGGTTCTAGTTTCAGCTCACTAACGCCGACACCATCTACAGCTCAAAAACGTCTGCGTTTTTAAGGGGCCATTGACTAACACGGAGAGCTGCAAAAAAACGCCAGAAAACGCCGGCGTCAAAAACATCCGTGTGTATGAGGCCTTATACTCAATCGGCTATTAATTATTTGGCCAAGTTATTTGTGCTGAAACCTCTCCCATATAATGTATCAAAAAAGTTCTGTCCCTTTTTCTCTTCCTCCTCCTCAAGGAAGCATTATTTTTTATGGATGCCTCGTGCTGCCTTTCCTTCCTCCATACATGGTACTTAAGCACTTTTATGATGCTATATTTTGAAAAGAAGAGACATCTGGCAATTTTTAATCAAGAGATCAAAATGAGAGTTTATTATTTCACTTAAAAAAGCCAGCAAAAATACTTTACTGAACCATGTAGATTATTAAATTATATTACTGGTCCACATTTTGAAAAGGAGAGACAGCATGCAGCTTGTAATCAAATATTCAACATTAGAATATAATATTTCACATAAAAAAGCCTGCAAAATATTGTACAGTCGGTCCCCTAGTTACAAACATCCGACTTACAAACGACTCCTACTTACAAACGGAGGAAGACAACAGGAAGTGAGAGGAAATCTACCCCTAGGAAGGGAAATTCACTCCTGTAAGAGATATTATGGGAAAAGGGTGTCTCCATTGATGCTTTATCAGCAAGGTTTGTTTCCACAACAACCCAAAATTTTCAAAATCCAATTATCATTGGGACAGGAAGTGAGGTGAAATTTTCTGGACAAAAACATAGGCAGCAAAACAAACATTACAGGGGTGTTAACCCTTCCCTATGCTATCCAAAAAGCTTAAAAATATTTTTTTTGGCTGAAGCTACACTTAAAAAATGTACCTGTTCCGACTTACAAACAAATTCAACTTAAGAACAAACCTACAGTCCCTATCTTGTTTGTAAGCCGGGGGCTGCCTATATTGACACGAAATTTAAGCATTCTTACTGGGATGCATTTTGAAAAGAAGATATACTAGCTTTTAATAAAAAAATCAACATGAAAGTGTACATTGGCAAAAAAAGGACAATGACCCTAAGCAGGGCCAGATTAAGAGCATCATGGGCCAAATGCTGAGGATTTTGATGGGCCTTTTTATGGAAATAAATAATATGAAAATGCAAACAATTTTTTTGTTAAAACAAATTAAATATGCTGCCGCAATATACATATCAATCATGTGTACACTGTATACATAGCAGGGCTGGGCAATATTAGTGACTCACTCACACCATTGGGCTGGGCCTATCTTAAGGAAGGGGCCTGGAGCTGCAGCTCCAATAGCCCCTATGTTAATCCGGCCCTGACCCTAAGCATTGAAGTAAATACACCACAGAAAAAGATAATGCACCTTTTGCAGTGGCCCAGTCAGAACCCAGTCCCTAATCCCATAAAGGTCCTATGGAATGGCCTCAAAAGAGCCATTCACAACAGACATCCTTTGAATGTGTCAGAGGTGAAGCAGTTTTGTAAAGAGGAATGGCCAGAAATTCCACCAAAATGTTGTGCAGATCTGATCCAGAGCTACTAAAAGCCCTTGCTTGAAGTAATTGCTGTCAAAGGAGGTTTGCCAAGCTACCACTTCATTTATCCTCCATCACTGTGAATGTTTAATGGATGTGTTGAATAAAGACACAAGGAATTAAAATTGTTTGTGTGTTATCAGCTTAAGTACATTGTGTTTGTCTATTGTTGTGACTTAGATTAGCATCAGATCACATTTTATGACATTTGTACTGACTCCATTAAGGCACTTTCACTGGGTCACATTTTGAAAAGGAGAGACACCAAGCTGATTTTAATAATAAAATCAACATTGCATTGTGTATTATTTCACAAAAAAAAAACTGAGGATTGACTCCATAAATAGTATTAAACACTTTTCCTAGGCTGCATTTTACAAAAGAGGTCGCAGGCATCTTGTAATAAAAAAATTAACATCGGAATGCATTATTTCACAGAAAAAACAACAACACATTGTATTGACTCCATATGCAGTATTTCAGCTCTTTTTACTAGGCTACTTTTTAACAGAGAAACCAGGCAGATTTTAATATTAGAATGTAATTATTTAACAGAAAAATTACAGAAATCTTTACCGGCTTGAGGCAAGTAAAGCAATCATAGTTTTGGCGCGCAATTTCAGAGGTAGAGACCAAGCAGCTTTTTATTGTGAATTAAAAATGAAAGCACACTGTGCTTGCCTCGGCCAGTGGTCCAGCCTGGACACCGAAAAGAACACCCCCACTTAGAAGAGTGAATCATAAGGATTAAGCTTATTTTTTTATTTGCAGAAACAGAACCTGCGCATTAGTTTGCCATCTTCTCAAAAAAAAAAAATATCTGGAATTCATTCTATGGTCAGTGGGCTAGGAGGCTCTGAGTTGTGGTTGATGTGACTTCATGGGTTTATGCAGTTTAAGCTTGGTGACAACACCATAGGAGTGTGGGCCGCACAATACTGATGCTTTGTAGTCCATGCTGTTTTGATTCTGTGCAGCAGCACAGATAAGCTTGAAGGATGGTGACAACACTGGAAGAATTTCAAGAGCCTTTTTCCACAATTGTCACCTGCCGTAAGAAAGTGTAACTTGTGTTGTGGGTCTCAGGAATACAGTCAAGCTTTATCATTAAGATAATACATCATATACAGCTGCTATACATGTCTCCTAGAATGTTGGTTTTTGCATATACATATACTTTTAAGTGAATACACGAACACAGCACCTTCAAAAGAATTGCAACAACAGAAAACTGTCACAAAGTCAGCAAAGGAAATGACAAGCAATATGGTTACAACTCGTTTCAAGGAGTTTTTCTTTGTGCATTCACTTAATTAAACAATGTGTCCTTAGTTAGCACCCCTGTCCTATTTAGTTACTACAGATCAGTTAATTGTAATGTAGGCTTTTAGTCATGTGAGTAGCACTGGAAATAATCTGCACACTTATAGGAACAAACACACTTTGCAAGAAACAACTGAAAATACAGAAAACAAGAGTTGCTTTATTTAACCATTCATTCGATTTGTTTTAATAAAAACAAGTCACATAAGGTAACGGGATAAATCTGTGTTTGTACAGTAAATTGCATAATTTAAAGAATTAACAATCAGTGTTCTCATGATGCTTAATGAACATCACAAGGGGCAGTCAGTTAAAGCTCATTATGATAAGCACTCACCATCATGCCATCCCTTATATCTTAGGTTTTTATTAACTATGTTTTTTAAGGCATAGTCATGATATGATCAACTGACAAAAACGTCATCTTTTGTATCTTAAATAGATTAATTTGCTTCTCAAAATGATTGTCAAATAAAAATGTTCTACCACCAAGTAGCAGTGCATATAAAGTATTAAAGTGTAATGTACAAACCCAGTTTTGGAAAAAAAAAAGGTTCACTTCATTTTATATTAAAATTGATGAATTGTAAATATGGCGCAGTGCTACAAAGTACTAAAATTAATAGTGTGGGTGCTACAATACACCTCCCTCTTTCATCAAATTGACAATTGTACCCTTGTACAAAATTGTATCTCTTACTGATTTCAGGTGTAGCTGTTCCCATAAAATATGCATTCACTTAAAACATTAAACCATAAATTAATTATATCAACACTACAAAACTCCTCCCTCATTTTATTAACAAGCATAAAGTGCAAGTACTTATAAAGTGCACTCAAATATATGTGCCAAAAAATCCAAAATTGTACAGTCCAAATAAAGTGGATCTTATTGCACTCTCAAGCTCTTGTGCTTAAATTTTCATAATGTGTCGGGCACTTACCCAGTGCTCCTGTACCCTGGCCAAGATTCAGCCCTCCCTCCTTTTTTAAAAAAAATATTTAGCCCCTGGATACACCAGGTAAGCAGACCCCTCATTCGATTCGTTAATTAACCCTCTCTTGTTTTCCTCTCCAACCAATGGTAGACGGGTGGTGTTAGGAAAGAACCAAAAAGATAGCAGATAATAGTGTAATACCTCTTTATTTAAATGACATAACAAAACAAGATTGCATTTATAATACATCTATGACAAATGCGCAATGATGTACAGTATGTGCTAAGGAAGCTCTAATCACTTGTGGAATGCATCCTGTGCTCCATAGACCGGAAATGATACAGTGGAAGTGATGTAAGATGCTCCACCCTATGTGTTTCATCAATTTGACCTCATCGGTGACAATGGGGAAAAAAGCCAGAAAACGAATGCAGGTACCACATCTAAGGCTTAGTAAGCTACAGTATATTACATTTGTGGTTCTGAGTTTAATACTGCTTTAAAGTGGATGTAAACCCTCCATATACCAAGTGAAGTGAACAGCCTCAGATGATACACAGAGATGAAACAAATCTCCCTATATAAGTTTTACATGTATATATGCTGTCTTCACATTTATATACTTTTTAGAATGCGCTCATTCTGTTAGAATTTTCACTTCCTCATTCCCCTCTAGGTGGGGTTATTCTGGACACTGTGAGACAGCTGACTGGAGGAAAGGCACACACCCCCTCCCCACACATGCAGAGCTTGCCTGTGTATCGTTTAGCAGCGTGCTAATCTATTTATAGCAACCTCCTCCAGCACACACTTCTATCTCCGGGTCTCGGAGAGCTTGTCAAAAGTTGATGGCTGATAACAGGAATGGAGCAGGACAGAGTTACGAGACACAATGCTTTGAAGAGAGATAAGAAAACCCTGCAGATAGATGTACCCAGCTCAAATTTCATGAATCGGGTTTACATCCACTTTAAGGCCACTTTCACACTGAAGTGGTGGGTCGGGTTAGCTGTAAAGCGCCGCTAGTTTTAGCAGCACTTTACCACAGTTATAGAACCCAGAAGGAGTTAAAAAGGGGTTTAAAGCGCCCGTGTTGAGGTGCTTCTGAAGCACTGGCCATTCACAGATCCCCGTTCTGACAGGGAAGTGGAGAGAGATCTGCTGTTCCCTGTGATCTCTACCCCCAGTCACTACACTCCCTCCACAGTTAGAAACACCTCCTTAGGGAACACTTAACCCTTTAATCACATCCTAGTGTTAACCCCTTCCCTGCCAGTGACATTTATACAGTAATCAGTGGCTATTTAAAGGTCTGATCGCTGTATAAATGTCATTGGTCCCAAAGAAGTGTCCGATCTATCCGCGGCAAAATCGCAGATTGCCGCCATTACTAGTAAAAAAAAAAAAATAACAATGCCATAAATCTATTCCCATAGTTTGTAGACGCGATAACTTTTGCGCAACACAATCAATGTACACCTATTGCGATTTTTTTTAAACAAAAATATGTAGAAGAATACATATCAGCCTAAACTGATGAATACATTTGTTTTTTTTTTATATTTTTTTTATTATAGCAAAAGGTAAAAAAAAAATGTTTTTTTCCAAATTGTCGCTCTTTGTTTGTTTATATCGCAAAAAATAAAAACCGCAGAGGTGATCAAATACCACCAAAAGAAAGCTCTATTTGTGGGGAAAAAAAAGGACGTCAATTTTGTTTAGGTACATCGTTGCACAACCGCACAATTGTCAGTTAAAGCAATGCAGTGCCGAAGGGGGCTGAAGTGGTTAAACACAAGAAAAGTCACCTGTGATTATATTTCTGCTTTAAAAACAGTTTAGCCATGTTTGGTAGTGATTAAACACCTTCAAATTCATTTACCTGTATTTAGCCATGTTTAGAGTGTCTACCTGGATTCTGGATACACAGATTTATATTTCAGGCCACTTTCACATTGGGACGTTTTTCAGGCGTTTAGCACTAAAAATAGCGGCTGTGAAGCGCCTGAAAAACTCCCCCAATCCACCCCAGTGTGAAAGCCTGACTGCATTTCACACTTAGGTGGTGCGCTTGCAAGACAGAAAATTACTCCTGCAAGCAGCATCTTTGTATGTGTATACACCGCTCCTGCACCGCCCCTGCCCATTGAAATGAATGGGCAGCGCTTCCAAAGCGGCTGAATACCGCTTTGGAAGTGCCACGTGCCGGAACTTTTAATCCCTTATTAGGGGTTAAAAATGCCCTGCTGCTGCCCGAATAGCGGTGCCAAATCGTTACCGTGGCTGTAGCCCCAATGTGAAAGGGGTCCAAATGTTACTAAACTGATCATGCCTAACTGCAGGTTTGACATTGCAAGTGTGAAAGAGGCCTAACTTGAGCTGTATCAGTTTATCTAAGCACTAAAAGAAATTATATGCAGTCATCCATAGCCAAATCCCTGCCTTGTTTTATAGAAGACATACTAGGGAATTGACAAAGCGCCCTGTGGCAGAGAGACGTTTGGCCATTCGGGACGGAGTACTGAAGGCTGTCGGGGGGCCTTGAGGGAGTCCCCAGTCAGGGGGTGGTGACTTCGGCCCGGGGCTCGGGTGCATCCAGGATGAGTGAGATCCTGGCAGAGAGGCACAAGGAGAGAGAAAGAGAGGACAGCAGGAGGAGAGTACTACCAACAGGATCTCTGGGAGGAATTCACCAAGTATCGGTGAGTGACACAGCCCAGGGAAGTGGAGATGCACTCTGCAGCAGATTGGGAGAGAGACAGTCTGGAAGAGGTGCAGGAAGAGCCTGGGACTTTGGTGTCAATGGGCAGTGTGCAGGTGCTTGCCGTCAGGAGGGCTGTAGAGGCCTGGAGGAGGATGGGCTGGGAGCAGTAGTCCATCAGGCCAGCTAGCACTATTCAAACGTTTTCTACATTATAGGGAGCCCACGATCCCTGCCTGGAAAAGGCGGTTAATGAGGTCTGGTCAAAGCCAAAGCAGGCCTCACCATGTGCTAGCTAGGCCGGAAGCAAGAATTGTGCAGGAGAGAGGAACAAGGAGACATTTGAGAAGCAAGAGTTGTGCTGGAGAAAGAAGAAGTGAATATACTGAGTGTATATAGATGTCCTGTTTAAAGAACTGTTGATCCATGGGCATCCCATAATCATCCCTTACCCCATCCAAGTTTAACACCCTAATAAAAAAACAAAGAGACAGCCTGTTTTCTGACTACAGATGCAAGCAAGGAGTATGATTGAGGGCAGTGTGAGCAAGTGAACCACTACTTCCAGCAACCCCCAAGGGGGCATTGGCTACAGAAGCATGACACAGGTTTTATGCCTGCTCCACACTTTGTTAATTCCTCCCATAGTTTTATGGGTAGCATTTTGGACACAGTACGAAGACATCGGTTACGGGGGAACCCCCAACGACCTTCATCACCAAGTGAACGAGTGTGACGGGAGTTAGTATGAGGAACGAACGTAGACATCAGTCTTTTGTCCGACAGAGAAACAAAAAAATAATCCCACAATTTGAACCTACCCCATTCCCTACTAATACCCTACGGGTACCTAGTTGTCAAGAAATTTGTCCTGTAGATATATGTGAGTCATATAAGTGAAGAAGAAAGAGGTCGTGTTGAGAACGAAGAGTTTACAGAGGAACAAGGAGAGAGGACGTGTTAAGAACGAAGGCCGGATCGATC
>BLSH010068731.1:1653017-1667147 GCA_018402905.1 Glandirana rugosa
GTCTTGACACGGGACCGAACTTTTACAAAATGGACCGGATACGACCACGTCCTTGGGTGGGAGGCTTGGTGAACACTTACTGACCGGACTATTGGCACCTTTAATGAGAAGGTAGTAGCGGGCATCACAAAAAAGCTCCTCTGTATCTTCACCCTATTATTGCGACTCTTGTCGCAGTAGCCGTGACCGGTACAACCACCTCATGAGCTTTGTGGCGTTATACCATGCGTCCAGAACGTACCTCCGGGTGAGTAACCACCACTTCACCACAACAAGGCGTCTCGCTGACTGGACACACACGACGTCGACTTTGAGGCAGCTGCAGCACACACAGGTCAGTCGCTCTGCGGAACAACACCACTTCACCACCAATGAGTGGGCCTCCATGCGAGACCTGCGTACCATATTGCGGTGTTTCGAGTACTCCACCAACATGGCCAGTGCCGATGACGCTGTTCTCAGCGTTATTATCCCACTTCTATGTCTCCTCGAAAAAACACTACGGGCGATGATGGAAGAGTAATTTCCACGGTTATCAGGCCAGTCATTCACAAGTGGTTCGGAGGGTGGGTTCCTGCACCAGCATAGGCCAGGTAAAACATTTTCAAGCCAGGGCACAGTTCTGGAGGATGAGGAGGACGAGGAAGATGATGATGAGGAGGAGGAGGAACCGTGTTCACAGCAGGGTGGCACCCAGTGCAGCTCGTGGGCATCACTGGAGTGTGGCTGGGGGGATACGGAAGACACAGATGATACACCTCCTACAGGACAACTTGTCTTTGCCTCTGGGCAGCCTGGCACACATGAGCGACTACATGCTGCAGTGCCTGCTCAACAACAGCTGAGTTGCCCACATTGTAACTTGTGCTGATTACTGGGTGGCCACCCTGCTCGATCCCCGTTACAAGGACAACGTGCCGTCCTTAATTTCTTCACTTGAGCGTGATCGGAAGATGCGCGACTACAAGCGCACACTGGTAGACACGCTGCTGAGGGCATTCCCGAATGACACAGGGGGCTCAGTGGAAGCACAAGGCGAAGGCAGAGGAGGAGGAGGAAGAGGTCGCCAACGCAGCTGTGGCACCGCCAGCACCTCAGAAGGCAGGGTTAGCATGGCCGAAATGTGGAAAAGCTTTGTCAGCAGCACGCCACAACAAACAGCACCACCAGCTGATAGGCAACGGCTTAGCAGGAGGCAGCATTTCAGCAACATGGTGGAACAGTATCTGTGCACACGCCTACACGTACTGACTGATGGGTCTGCCCCATTCAACTTCTGGGTCTCCAAATTGGGCACATGGCCTGAGCTTGCCCTTTATGCCTTGGAGGTGCTGGCCTGCCCTGCAGCCAGTGTATTGTCTGAACGTGTGTTTAGCACGGCAGGGGGCGTTATCACAGACAAACGCAGCCACCTGTGCACAGCCAATGTGGACAAGCTAACGTTTATTAAAATGAACCAGGGATGAATCCCACAAGACTTGTCTGTACCTTGTGCAGAATAGCCATTTAGACCGGCCTCACACAGCCATTGGTATACTTGTTTTTTTTTAATATGTCTCAATATTTTGGGGGCTACCCCAATTAGAAAAAAAAAACAAACAAAAAACAGTGTTGGCTACCTCCTCCTCCTCCTCCTCCGCCGCCACTTCCACCTACACTGCCAAGGTAACGGCCTAGTCAACCTCTAGGCTCCTACTCCACATCCATCTACTCCTCCCATTTTTATTTTTTTATGTGATTTTAAGTTATTTCCCTATCCACATTTGCAGGGCACTTGTCCTTTCCAGGATTTTTTTACAGCCATTTTTCTGCCCAAAAGTTTGTGTCACCATTGACTTCAATGGGGTTCGGGGTCCGGGGTCAAGTTCGGATCAAGTTCGGTACCGAACCCAAACTTTTCCGCAAAGTTTGGCTGAACCAGACAAACCCGAACATCCAGGTGTCCGTTCAACTCTACTCATCATCCATTCAGTTCTACCAATTAAGTTGTGGAAAAGCATTGCAGGATTGGACCTTGCATTGCATTGCCAGATTCAACCAGGTGTGTATGCCAAGGTCAAGGAATTCTTGAAAGGGGGTCCCACTTACAAAACCCAAGGAATTTCTTGGTGGACACACTGTTAAAAAAGAGTTCATGAAAGTCCAAGCCTTCCACTGAGGTTTAGAACTTCTAGTTTACACTGGTGCTTCAGAGAAAGTGGATATAAACTGTCAGGAGGGCTATCCTACATAACAATTGGGGTTTCTTTAGCTTTCTGAAATCCCCTGTTAATTAGCCCATAGACTAGGAAGAAAGTACTGTAAGCCAACCAGGGCTCTACTGCTTTTGCGCTGTACTGCCAGTATTAAAATGTGAACATGTGTAAAACAGAGCAGTGTACAGGGATGACATCATCAGTTTGCTTTTGCTTCTTCTGAATGAAAAACAATTTATGAATGGGGGACGGGCAGATGATTGAAAGGTCCACTCCTTCATTCGTATATCATGTTTCATTCATAGAAGCTGTAGTTCTATTCTATGAATGGAGGGGCTGAATGGAAAGGGCAGGCAGAGTCAGGCACTCTTGATGAGAGCTTTTGACAGACTCTTAGTGCTATTAATCCCTGTCATACCACACACCAATCAATGCTCATCCTCCCCCGGAACAGAATTTCACCTGACAGAAGAGGAATCAGAACACTTGACACACCCTACAGACTTTAACTTATGTCCCCTGTGCTGTTTTTTTTACTTTTGACTTCAGTTAGTATTAAAAAGAATAGGAAACCCTATTGGATTTCACCACCCAACAGCATTGAAGCCACTGGGTTGTTGCATGCTTGTGTTTGGAATGTTGCTGTTCATTATTTCTTTCACTTTAGTTAGGCTTTAAATGGGTTTGTGTCACACACCTGGTGGTGGAGTCTGACTTATGCAGGGAGAAACCTCTCTTACGACCCTGATTCTGTAACTCCTGGTAGTGTAGACAGGCAGTTCGAGAGTGTAGGGAGGCACGAGGGATTGGTTGGGTTACTGGCGTGGAGGGATCCTCCGGATGCTCGTGCTGAGGTGGTAGTGTAGTGGGTACAGTCTGGTTCGGCAACAGTCGGGCAGTGTGGTACAGAAGGAGCAGGCTAAGAGTAGTCAGGTACAAGCAGGGTCGTTAACTGGCTGGCAGCAAGGTACACAAGGAGCAGGCAGGAGGGTGGTCGTGGACTAGCCAGGGTCGGTGCAGGTGGAAGACAAGGAGTAAACAGGAGACAGGCCAGGTCACAGGAACAGGAAACTTAAACAATCTAAATGCTGGAGTCACGGGTAACGCTGTTGAATGGACAGCACTGGCTACATGGTGCTGTCCAGTTTAAATACCCTGTTAGGCACCATGGCCACCACAAACGTGCCCGCGCACACACATGCCATGCAAAGGAATGGGCATTCTGCCCTGAATTCTCCATTGCTCTTCCTGACACTGCCCCCCAAGGGACAACCTCTGGATGCCCAGGTGGGCCAACCTTTGTGGGTGGATGGATTCTATAAGGGGTGGGGCTTATGAGAAGTGAGAGGGGTCAAAAAGGAAGGGCGAGGTCTGGTGCCCCATCCTAAAACTTCACTAGCTGCCACTGCTGCCTGCTACACAATGCTGCACCTAGCCCACAAAATTGTATGCATATTTTTAGCTCCCAAGTGCATTACTTTACATTAGTTCAATAAACCTCATCTGCCATATAACTGCCCACCCCTGTATTCTAAGTTGGTCATCTTGTAAAGTTACTATATACAATTGCCCCAAAGTTATTGCCCTGCTTGGCTTTGCATCATCAGCAAACATTATTAAACTATTTCTTCCAACCTCTATATTATTTATGAACAAGTTAAACAGAATTAGTCCTAGGAGAGAGCCCTGGGGTCAGAGGCGTAACTAGAACCTTCAGGGCCTCCGGTGCAAGAAATTACGAAGGGCCCCCCTGACCCCTGGCCAGGGCCCTTCTCTCTCCTCGCTGATCCTGGGGCCCTTTACTCCCATTGTGGGTCCCTTTATTACAGTCCCACAGTGGCACCCTTTCACAAGCTCTGTAGCAGGCCCCCTTTCTGCCATCTTCGGGCCTTTCCATGGTGGTGAAATGCCAGGGCCCAGTCGCAATTGCAGCCTTTGCAATCCTGATAGTTCCCTCACTGGTGTCAGTAGTTTTTTATTTTGATTGTATTCTATTTTTACCATTTCATTTTATTTATTTTACAATTTAATTTTTATTTTTTTTATTTTTTTAGGAGCTCTGTTGGGGGGCTTTGGTGAGATATCAGGGGTCTAAACAAACCTCAGCCCTCAATCTTCATCTGTGTAACCTCAGCCGCACAGAATGCATGGACAGGAATAGTTGAGTACGGAGCCTCCCATTCATTCAGAAATGGAAGTACAGTAAAAACAGTTTACTATGCCTCAGTTATGAATGAACCAATTGGTACCAATCACTGACTGAGAGAGGAGAGGGAAGACAGCAGCTCTTTGGGGGGGGGGGGCAGGGAAGCACACAGGGACCCTGAGAACAGCAGAAGACAAGTAAACTGGATAGGAGGGGTGGTGGAGGCAGCATATAGAGGAACCAATCTCCTCCAAATGCCGCCCCTGGCCATCCCTCCTATCCAGGTGTACAAGGGAGGCACACGGGCCCCCTGGAGCATGGGGCCTGGTTGCAATCGCAACCCCTGCAACCCCTATTGTTATACCCTTGCCTGGGGTACCTCACTTAGACCATTCCAAAAATATTCCATTAATCACTACTCTCTGAGTATGCTCCTGTAGCTATTTTTTTTATCCAGGTACATATAATAGCAATGCTAGATGACCTGAATGAGTAATATAAATGTTTGTGGAGCACTATATCAAATGCCTTAGTGAAATCTAGATATACTGGGGTTGATTTACTAAAAATTGAGAGTGCAAAATCTGGTGCAGCTCTGCCTAGACACCAATCAGCTTCCATTTTTTTCTTTTTGTCAAAGCTGAATTGAACAAGCTGAAGTTAGAAGCTGATTGGCTACCATACACAGCTGCACCACATTTTGCACTCTCCAGTTTTAGTAAATCAACCAAAGGCCTTCCTTTATTCAATTACAGCTCACTTCCTCATTGAATGTTAAAAAGATTTGTCTGACAAGAATGGTCATTCATAAATCCATATTGGTCACTACTAATGAATCTATTTTCATTGGCAAATTCTAGGATATGGTTCCTTAACTTTACTTCCAACAGTTTACATACTATTGATTTAAGACTGGCTGGTCTGTAGCCTCCAGGTATATATCTCAGCCCTTTTTTGAATGCTGGTACTGCAATTGCTTATTGCCACTCTGTTGGTACCATTCAATTCAGTAACCCGTCTTTAAAAATTAGGAACAATGGCCTGGCTACTGTTTAGCATGGCTGAGTTCTATGAGAACTCTCGGGTGTATGCCATCTGGTCCTGATTTATTCACATTCATTTTTTTCTAGTCTTTTTGTAACTACTTGCCGACCACCCGCCGTTGTCTGACGGTGGCAAAGGGGTTCGATATTGCAAACCACCATCCCCTGACGGCGGCTGTGAGATCACGGATCACTCGATGTCCGCCGGCTCCCCCCGATTGCTGCCCTGCAGTGCCAGAACGGAGGTCAGTGTATGTAAACACACGGATCTCCATTCTGACAGGGGTGAATGAATGTGATTGCAGGCTCCTTGTGCTGTGATCACTCTCCTCCCCCACTCAGCCCAGTCCCCATACAGTTAGTAATACACACAGGGAACACAGTTAACCCTTAGAGCGCCCCCTGCAGGGTAACCCCTTCCCTGCCAGGGACAGTTATACAGTAATCAGTGTATTTTCATAGCACTGATCGCTGTTTAAATGCCAACGGTCCTAAAAAAAGTGTCAAAATGGTCCGACATGTCCGCCGCAATATTGTAGTCCCACTAAAAATCGCAGCTCGCCGTCATTACTAGTAAAAAATAATAATTAAAAACCCCATAAATGAATTCTCATCATTCGTAAACATGGCAACTTTTGCACAAACCAATCAATACATGGCGATTGCGATTTTTTTTTACCAAAAATATGAGGATCAATATAAATTGGCTAAACCAATTAAAAAATTGTTTGTTTTATTTTTCTTTTTTGGATATGTATAGTATTTTAGCAAAAATAAAGAAATATTGTTTTTTTTGCAAAATTGTCGCTATTTTTTTGTCTATAGTGGTGATCAGAAGTGACACGGTGGTGATCAAATACCACCAAAATAAAGCTCTATTTGTAGGGAAAAAAGAACGCAAATTTCATTTGGGAACAACGTCGCACGACAGCGCAATTATCAGTTAAAGCGACACAGTGCCGAATCGCAAAAAGTTCTCTGGTCCTAAATGGGGAAATGCTTCCAGGGTTGAAGCGGTTAAACACATTTGTTGTTTTTATATGAATTGAAGTCAAATTACAGCAGTGCTTCAACAGAGTGACATAGCATAGATCATGTGGTTTGCATATGGCACAGTTTAGTTTTAAATAAATTCTTAAGCCAATAAGAGAATTCTGCTAGTTTATTATTATCCCTGACACGCAAAATCTGTGCTCAGTTTTTAACTAACCCAGCTCCAGTTTCTTATGAAAAAGCAGATGGTAAATGGATAAATAATCAAAAATGCATACACATTCTTTGCAAAGTTTTCATAATCATGAAACATATGTAAACGCAAGCAAATTTGACGATCAACAGGTGCCGTTTAGATATCAGATGGATGGTATAAGTTCTTTGCACTTCCATTTTATTTTGTGTCTCTAGTGGTGCAAACCATTGAATATCTGTATGCCTCTGATTACATAGTTTATAAAGTTTAAAAAAAGACACAGGTCCATCCAGTTCAACCTACTAAATATGTGTGTATGTGTGTGAGATTGTTATCAACACCGTGACTAGTGTTTGTGGCCAAGTTTGTGCTTCGAGAATTTTCAGCGCTGTTCCAATGGTTTCATATCCTCCTGAGCCTAGTATGCACAGAGGGTGTTCTGATTTCACTGGCTATCTACTTATTCTTAGTCAGTGGCTGCCATCGTTTGTTCCTGTGAGATGTTCAACAATAAATTCTTGATGCAACAAGTATGTCGTAAGAAAAATAGTTTAATACTTACCTTTCATGGAGAAGATGCTGCTCTAGGCTTCCTTCAGGGACAGATCGAATAAAAACGGATGGAACTATTTTTTGTTTTATGTATTTATTATGTTCTTTAAGTGATTTCAGTATTTAATTGTTTTTACCTTTTTTTTGCACTCTTTTTATCATGACACAATCCAGGGCCACCACTCACCTTTAATGTAAACATTTCTTAACCAGTTCAGCCCCGGAAGGATTTCCCACTATAGGACCAGAGCACTTTTTGCGATTCGGCACTTTGTCTCTTTAACTGACAATTGCGCGGTTGTGCGACGTTGTACCCAAATGAAATTTGCGTCCTTTTTTTTCCACAAACAGAGCTTTCTTTTGGTGGTATTTGATCCCCTCTGTGTCATTTCTGATTGCCGCTATAAACAAAAGAAGAGCGACAATTTTGCCAAAAAAAACTAATTTCTTACTTTTTGCTAAAATGCAAATCCAAAAAAAATATAAAAAATATTTTTTTCCATCAGTTTTGGCCAAATTATATTCTTCATCATATTTTTGGTAAAAAAAAATCGCAATCGGCGCTTATTGATTGGTTTTCGCAAAAGTTGCCGCGCTTACGGATGATGAGAATTCATATCTGGGGGGGGGGGGGTTTAAATTTTTTACTAGTAATGGTGGCAATCTGCGATTGTTATCGGTACTGCAATATTGCAGCGGACATGTCGGACCATTTTGACACTTTTTTAGGACCATTGGCATTTTTACAGCGAGTGCTATAAAAATGCACTGATTACTGTGTAAATGCAATTGGCAGTGAAGGGGTTAACCTGGAGGGGGCGATCTAAGGGTTAACTGTGTTCCCTGGGCGTGTTCTAACTGTGTGGGCTGCCCTGGCTGGGGGAAGGGAGTGATCACGGCTTCCATATACAGAAAGCCTGTGATCACAGCCCATCCCCCTCTAACAGAACGGAGATCCGTGTTTACTTACACGGACCTCCGTTCTTTCACTGTGGGGGGGCATCGCGGGTAGCCGTACCCGCTCCCTGGCCCCCTCCCGGACACAGTGAGCGTGCCTCCTGCGGTGCGCGCGTGCTCACAGTGTGGGATATCGCAGCCGCCGTCATATGACGGCGGTTTGCGATATCGAGCCACTCTGACGCCGTCAGACTGCGGGCGGCAGTCGGCAAGTGGTAAAGCCTGGTACCCACTAGTAGTTTTTTATCATTCAAACCAGTGTGCTGAATGAAAAAAAACTGAAGAGCTCAGGAGGAGCCGCTGTACTAACAACCCGATGTTAGTACAGGGAATTTCCCTGCTGATCTTTTGTGTTCTGACAGGGGGCAGCCCCTCCACCAAAAAAAACTCCAGTCAGGTGATTGGGTGCCAATCAGCAGACCTTTTTCTGTCATGCCCTTTTGACAGAAGCCAGATGTTCGGCCGGCTTCTATTGGATTGGCTGCCGTACCCATGGGCCGAATGTCATGCCGCCAGATTGTCAGCCCATGTGTATGGCCCTCAAGTGTTCTATTGCTCACTGTCATCAGCAACCAATACATCCCTACCCATACATCACTATTACAGTGATCTACTACCTGTTGTATGTATAATGTGTATATATACAGGCAAGATTCATCCTGTATGAAGCTATTTTTTTGTCAAAGCTCAATTATAAGAGTGAAGTGTAGTGTCCCAAAAATACCAGTTGTAAATCTTGACTAGGTTAGGAAACCATAATCTGATTTATTATTATGGATAAATGTACACACTGCATCCTTTTTTTTTTTTTACTTTTTACTAAACATTTATTGGTATTATAATATTGAAGTGATCTGTGTGTGACTACATGAAATGTATTTGTACGAGTTTAGACCAGGTAAGGTAAGAATCATACTGCTATACAAAAATCAATGTGATAATGACCCACAAGTTTGCAAACATTGAGTCATTTTATCCCGAGAAGCAGGTTGATGCCAAGTCTAATTCTGGCTTCCTCTAGGGATTCTACAGGTGGCTCTTTTAAAGTTGAAATATTTACATGAGATATGATACCTTGCTGAATATTTTCAGTCCATTAAACCGCCCTCCTTGAATTTAGCACAAAGAACATCTTTCCAGTAAAAACTCCCACTGCCGAACTGTCCAGATTAATAAGACTGTTTACTTTTTTTCTCAGCAGATTCCGGGTGAATTATTTATACCATGTTCTTTTTTAAAAAGAAAACATCAAATGCAACAGAACTGAAAAATAATGTGTATATATAAAAATATACATTATTACTTATGTTGACACTAAACTCTTTAGAAAAAAATAATATTTCCTCACTCAAAACAGGATCTTCTGTTGCTCCCAGCCTCTTTCATATCTCTAAATTCCTTTTTTGCTGCTTTGGTCTGATTTCCTGTTAGAGGGTGGCTACGTCCCTTCTCCATGATCACACTGTATGTAGGAAGGTAGCCATCCTCTCTTGCACCCTCCTGAGAAGGACTAGGGACTATACACTATACAGCAGTGCTGTCAGCAACCAGAGCACCTGCTGGTGGCACTGTGGTACTCGGACCTGATTGTTGTAGCCAGCAGGTCCCAGAAATTAGTCTGCACCTGATGCTGGCTGTTGTGAGGGTATTTATCTCCTTCTCTAGCTTTCAACAGTACCCTGTGTACCAAACATCCTATTCTTTTTGCTCTTGTGTCAGTGATCTTGTTTATATACCGGTTACCCTAATCCTGCTGCTTCTACCTCATCCCTGCTGTGGGCCCCTTCCTGACCAGCTCACTAGCTGTTCCTTGCACCTCTTGCCTGATACTTCCTTGCCTGATCTCACCCCTGGCTTTGAATATAGTATATTCTAGAGGGAGATCTACTTATTGTTAGAATGAACTTTTTGGATTCAGTTGTAATTTCTTTTTATCTTTAAAAAATGTTCACATACTTATGCAGCTCATATATATTCACCCTGACAACATTGGTTTATTAATAGTCATTTAGTCTGCTTTTGTAATTTGGCTTTGTTTTCATCTTTTTCATCTTTTGTTGCATCTCAGTGCTGGTAATCTCCTGCAGCTTTTTGCAGCCACATACTTGCATTCCAGAGATGGTTACATGACCTTTCTTAGGGTGGGTTTCCTGATGGATTGAGATGGCCACTTGCAACAAGTGTATGACCCAGGACAACAATTGGGATACAGGATCAGAGAATTGTCACCCTACTGTTTAACAGAAAGTTCCTGAACAACAACAACCTTAATGACAGGATCACAAAGTTATTATTTTAACCACTTCAGCTCCAGAAGGTTTCACCCACTTCCTTACCAGGCCATTTTGCGATACGGCACTGCGTTGCTTTAACTGACAATTGTGCGGTCGTGCAACTCTGTACCCAAACACAACTGATGTTCTTTTTTCCCAAAAATAGAGCTTTCTTTTGGTGGTATTTGATCACCTCTGCGGTCAGCGATTTTTAGCGGGACTGCGACATTGTGGTGGACAAATTGGACACTTTTTGGGGACCAGTGACACCAATACAGTGATCAGTGCTAAAAAAAAATGCACTGATCATGGTATAAATTACACTGGCAGGGAAGGGGTTAATGCCAGGGGCAATCAAGGGGCTAGGTGTGTGTGTGTCTGGGAGGTGCTTTCTAACTGTGTGAGGGGCGGATACACTGGAGGAAAAGAGAGATCATGTTTTAGCTTAGCTGAAACACAAGATCTCTTCTTTTCTCCCTGACAGATCAGCGGTTTTCCTTGTTTACATAGGCACACTGCTGCTCCGTCTCTCCACAGAAGGATCAGCGGGTTACAGCGGCCATCGTGGCCGCCAGACCTGCTGATTGGCTCCCGCTGTGTCCAAGCACAGCAGGAGTGGCACTCCAGCAGTGCTCGCACCGTCGCACGCCCCCTACACTGTGTGCACAAAATCACATACAGTTACGTGATTTTGTGCAGCCAGGCCCCTCTGCCGCAGTATATATGTGGTGGGTGGTCCGGAAGCGGCTAATAGATGTTCTGCTTTAAACGTATTGAAAATGACTTTTAAAACTGCATTAACATTTTAAAGCTGTATGAGATTTTAGTGATTTGGCTTCCATGTAAATACAGTATAAGGCTGCGTTCACACTAATTCGATTTCAGATGCGACTTGAGTTACATAAAATCACATGACAATGGAAATCACATTGTTTTCAATAGTGCCTATTCTCTTCAAAGCAACTCAGCATGGAGCGATTTTGACAAAAGTTCCTGCACTACTTTGGTGTGATTCCAGCCCCACAGAATATGCAAACCGCATCCAAGATGCATCCATGCTGCACTACATAGGCGCTCTGAGTATCGGATCACAGCAGCGTTAACCTAGCCTTAATCAGCTTCAGAACCTGCGTGCTCAGTAAGTGTCAAAAATTAAAATGAAGAGCTGGAAGTTTTGGAGGTTCTA
Source organism: Glandirana rugosa (assembly GCA_018402905.1). NCBI lineage: Eukaryota > Metazoa > Chordata > Amphibia > Anura > Ranidae > Glandirana > Glandirana rugosa. The sequence continues at coordinate 1,664,559 of BLSH010068731.1, forward strand.
TCTTTACAGTTTTTTTAGTGCATAGTTCGTTTCTTAGTTATTATTTTTTGCAAGCTTGTGCAGTCTCATTTTTTTGGCAGTAAAAGCACCCCCTTACCAGTAAAGGCAAGCTATGCTAATTTTTTTGGATGTATGTATATTTTTTAGTTCCTGTTCCATGATATGAATTATTGAAATTTCTCTTTGGCAGATATTCTCATCCAGCACGGGCAGGGCGAGACATTCCTTCATATTTCTTAATTAAACACAGATCATCATACTACAACTTCTACTAATCAAAAATAAATTCTGTTCTGATCAAATCATTGTTATGCAGGCATGACAACCAAATGCAAAATAATGTATGCCAACAGAAGCATTATTCAAATTCAGCAATAAAAACTGAACACTGTGGTGATAGATATTTCCTTATAGTTACGCTTCACAATTATTTTAGGTAATTAAAAGCTGAAATGGTGGTTTAATTTACAAAGAATGTCCAAATCCATTTTTTTTTCTGTCTCTGTCTCATTGTGCCAGAGACAGAACATTCTAGTTTTAGTTACAATAAAAATGTTGGATTTTCTCATACCTACAGTAACAAATTTATAGGGGCAAAAAATAAGGGAAAATCTTCCTAGCAAAGACACAGCCATTAATAAAAACATGACAGAGGTTCCAAAACTTTCCCTTTCTAGCCAAAAAATTGACTTTTCATACACTTCAAATGTATCATAGACATAAGATAGCAATCAGATATCCATCATTTTTGGATGGATATGAAAATACATATGGTTTCCATTTCTGGTGTCATCCCTAACATGAAGGTGGCATAGACATTGTCCATGACAATCTGACACTGCAGGTCTAATGTGGTTTTCTGGTTTTGAAGGGCAGCATAGTTGTTGTTGATGTGGAAATATTGGCTGAAGACTTTATGGAACACAAATTCTGCCATCAATAAATGCAAATGTCACCCATAAATAATTGTAGTGAGCACTTCTATGGCATTTGATATTTTGGCAAATATGTATCTCCCTTAAGAAAGTGATTACTTGCCAAAACCCCCAGCCAAACCTGTAATCCTAACCTTAAGGCTACTTTCAGACTGGGACGGGTGGGCGGTAGCGGTAAATCGCGCTAGTTTCTATGCATACTGGAGCGTGGCTCTTTTAACCCCCGGCAAGGGGTTAAAATGGGGTTAAAAGTGCCAGCTCGCCGCTCTTCCGTGGCGGTGTGCAGCCACTCCGGAAGCTCTTGCCGTTGATTTCAATGGCAGGGGCGGTGGAGGAGCGGTGTATACACCGCTCAGCGCCCCGTCCCAAAGATGCTGCTTGCAGGACTTTTTGTAACGTCCTACAAGCATACTGCCCCAGTGTGAAGGCACTCGGGCTTTCACACTGGGGTGGATGGGGGGTGTTTTTCAGGCGCTATAAGGGCGCTATTTTTAGCGCAAAAGTGCCTGAAAAACGCCCCAGTGTGACAGAAGCTTTAAATCTCAAATTGATTTCTTAACCTAACCCTTGACCTTAGCATATCCCCCAATGCATTTTTTATTCTCCTTTCAAGAAATGATCTTGAACATAGTCCTAAACCTGAAAGTCAACTAGAATTCTGCTGTAAATATATTGTATTAAAACAAATCTATGCATTAATATATAAAAGTCAAACATTTTGTTACCAACATACAATGTGCCAAATTATCGACACCGTGTGCCAAAAAAAGCCTGTGCTGAATGTAGTTAATTATTTTCTACTATGCTCTGATTTACGGGAATCCTTTGACAAAGTGAGGTTGATTTATTAAAGGAATGGATACTGCTCACTTTGGAAAGTGAATGTTTACTGAGCTTAGTGCATGAGGCGAAGTTGTGTTTACATCCACAAATCAATCACGTTCAAGCAAAATCTAATTTTTCTTTTTTTTTCTTTTCTTCCCATGTGTTGGGGTATTTCAGGTGGCAATAAGTTCACCCTATTCACTAACATTCACTTTGCTAAGTGAATGGCTTCTACTGCTTTAGCAAATCAATTCCAATGATATTCAGCTAAAGTGGCCTGCATCAGGCATTGATCATCAAGTGTGTGGATACATTTAAATCCATTTCAGAAAAGTATGTTTCTTTCAAGAATGAATGACAGTTAGGGCACAAATACTAAACAGAGAAATAAATAAAGTCAGCAGCACCCCAAATCATAAACACGGGATTGACAGTAAGTAAGAACTTTCTTTGTATGAAAAGACTTTACCTAAATTTACATAGGTGTGTGAACTACTAGTTACGGACTACGTCCGGTGAAATCGACTTATAGTAACCTTAACTAAACGATTTCGTCATCTTCGGTAAGTGAATCGTTTCACTTACAATCACTTATCCCACTTGAATAACGGTGGACTTTATGGGGTTGTGTACCCTTCTTTTCTTTTTTTTTCTTTTTAATCTAAAACGAACTTGCACTAACTAAACACCTACATTTGTGTTGAAGCGGAGTACGTGATTCGAGTCATTTGTAAGTGAAAGGTTTCACTCGTCATAGGTAAGGAAATTATTTAGTTGGAGTGAAACAGTTTCCTAAGGGCATTTAGTCTCGTATCATCTTTTATTAATT
>BLSH010068731.1:1689602-1702356 GCA_018402905.1 Glandirana rugosa
TATATATATATATATATATATATATATATATATATATATATTTTTTTTTTTTTTTTTTTCTCAACTACCTCCTTTTTCTGACTATAGGAGTGATTTATCAGATTTTTAGATTCCCTGGATTGATTTCTCTGATCTCTTGGTTCTCTGGGAATGTTAGTCTATAAGTGACTGCCTCCTGTCTCACATCCTGCCCCAGCTTACTGCTGATGGACCTCTGAATTCTCCCAGATCTTTTTCATCACCCTGCACTGGACCACTGCTTCACAATCTGCCCCAGCTCGATTTCTTTGATTGCCCTGCACTGGACCGCTGCTTAAAAACCTGCCTCTTGCTGCTGACTCGCCTCCAAATCTTCCTGGATCACTGGACCTCTTTCACTGCTCTGTACTGGACTTCTTGCTGCTGACCCTAACCTTTCCTTGGATTACTGGACCTATTTCTTTGCACTGCACTGTAAACAACTGGACATTTTCTCCACCACTTTACCCGGATCTCTCCGTCATGCTGCTCAGGTACACTGCACTGCAACTCCAGCAACTCCCACAAAATTATTTCTTGTCCAAAGGCGCATATGATCTCTGTTGGAATATTGGGATTCTACAACCAAAGAGATATATTCATCGTGGCACTAGGCGTCTTCTCCTTCTTTCAAGTACCAGTGCTGTCTCAATCCCCACTTATCAGCATAAGGCTGCAAGACCATCCCGCACTGGTTCAGACCGCAAAAGCATACTTTCACTATCATGCCCTGACCGCACTTTGACTCCCTTTGACCCTCCAAGGAAGGCCAGATCAGCGCTCCTGAACAGACGTTCTGCTAACAAAAAGGCACTACTTATTTCGGACTTTAATGTAAGTAATAAGTTAGACTTTCTGTGCTTAACTGAAACCAGGCACAAACAAAATGATGGCATCCTTTTCAACCAACTCACCTCTCCGGGGTATGGTTTGTTTGACCTCCCACATCCCTTGGGTAAAGTTGGAGGTATAATTGTTATTTACAGCCTGCTGTACACTTTATCCCCTGTAAATGCTCCCTCTTTCTCCTCATTTGAATGTCTTGCTCTCAAAGTCTATGTTCCCCACTCATCTGTTATTGCTACAGTTTATCGTCCACCAAAGCCTTGTAGAGATTTTTTAGGTGACTTTGCGGATCTGCTGTAATTTTTATGCCTCAGATTTAAAAGTATTGTTATACTTGGAGATTTTAATATACACATTGATTCAGAGTCATCAAGTTTAACTAAATACTTCCTGTTTCTTCTTGAATGCTTTGACCTAACTCAATTTGTCTGCACCCCCACGCATATCAAAGGGCACACCGTAGACCTTATAATTGGAAATGGCGCTATTGTCTCTGACTGCTCTCCCCATGACCCAGGTTTGTCTGACCATCTAGCTATTTTTTTCAATCTGGAATTAGCAATTTCTAACACCTCCATGTCTCAATCTGTAAATTATCGCAACTTCTATTCTGTTATTTCCTCCCTATTCTGCATCTCCCCTTTTGACACCATTCTTGACAAAATAAATGCCCTTAATTAAGCTCTTTCATCTTCCCTTGATAACTATGCCCCATTAAAAACTCAAACCGTCTCATTCTCCCATCCGGGTCCATGGTATAATTCTCACCTTTGCTCTATGAAAGCAGTCTCACGGAGACTGGAGAGAAATTGGAGCAGATCCGGCTTGACTGTCCATTATCATGCATGGAAAGACTGTTTGTGTGTCTATAAGGGTAAACTTGAGACTGCTAGATCAGACTTTTCCTCCCATGCTATAGAAAAAAATCTTAGCAACCCTAGTATCAACAATCCTCAAAACTGCTGCTATCACTCAGGTACCAAAAAAACCCAACATGGCCCTGGACAATTTAAACAATTTTCGCCCAATATCTAACTTACCCTTCCTTGCCAAGATCCTCGAGCAGGCTGTGACATCTCAGTTACATAATCACCTGAGTTTAAATAATCTATTTGAACTCCTCCAATCTGGTTTTTGGCAGTTACACAGCACAGAGACCACCTTGGTCAAAGTCACTAATGACCTTTTGTTAGCCTCTTATTCCGGGTCACTAACTATTCTTATTCTATTAGATCTTAGCTCTGCATTTGATACTGTAGACCACAATCTATTACTCTCTCGCCTTGAAACCATATTTGGAGTCTCAGAATTGGCTCTGAAATGGATTAAGTCATATCTCACTGATCACTGTCACTTTGTTTCTCTTGGTGGATTCAAGTCTGAATCTGGCCCAGTCAAGTACAGTGTTCCTCAGGGCTCAATCTCGGGTCCCTTACTTTTTAGCACACACATGTTTTCACTTGGCCAACTTCTTAGATCACATGGGCTCTAAACATATACATCCACACTAAACCAGATTCTAATTTCTATAAAAACTTGGATGGCCCATAATTTCCTACAATTGAACTATGACAAGGCTGAAGTCATGCTTATTGCCACCCCCCCCCCCCCCCCCATCAATTACGTAAGGCCAGTCCAAATAGCTTATCTATAGATGGCACTGTACTTGAGCTTCAATCCAAATTGAAAAATCTAGGGGTGATATTTGATTCTAGTCTAACCTTTGAGCCACGTGTACAAAATGTTGTCAAAACATCTTTTTTCCACTTGAGAAACATTGCTCGGCTGCGTCCCATGCTATCATACACTATAGCTGAAAAGCTAATCCATACATTTGTGTTCTTCCGACTTAACTACTGCAATGCTCTACTTGCACCTAAATCCATCATAAATCGGCCAATATGTTCAAAATTCTGCAGCCAGAATCCTGACTAGGTCTGGTACAAGTGATCATATTACCCCTATCCTGGAGTCCTTGCACTGGCTACCAATCAGGTTTCGCATAGACTTTAAGATCCTCTTGCTCACCTACAAGGCTCTTCATGGCCTAGCACCCCATTATCTCACTGAACTTTTTTCAACTTACTCCCCCCCTCGTAACCTCCGCTTCTCAAATTCTGGTCTACTGTGTGCCCCCCCTACTCACCTACACTCAATGGGGGACTGAGCCTTCTCCTGCTATGCTCCAAAGCTATGGAATTCACTTCCTAAGAATGTCAGAGAGTCCTCTTCTCTAAACTCATTCAAATCAAATCTAAAAACTTTTTTCTTTACACAAGCTTTCACTTAATTGTCCCTTTATCCCTTATGTTATGTTATCCTGTGTATTTCTTGTGTTTTATCTTGTGCATTTCCTGTTATCCTGTGTATTTCTTGTGTTTTCCTTGTAAAGCGCTTTGAGAAGCCACCTTTAAAGAGGAAGTAAACCCAGATGGGGCTTACTTCCTCAATATAACCCTGTAAAGTAGAAGCATAATGGGCTACTATGCATCGCACCACTTACCTGCAAATGAAGCCTGTGGCGTCCAGCGATGTCCCCACTCCAGGCCGCATCCATCTTCTACCCCTTCTTCCTTCCGGGGCCGCGACTCCGGTGCTGTGACTGGCCGGAGTTGCGTGACGTCACTCCCGCGCGTACGCGCTGGAGCCGCTAGTCACGGCACAGGGTCGTTCCTTCACTGCGCATGTGCCGACATGACGTCGGCACATGCAAAACACTGCATATCTCCTGAACCGTGCAGGTTTGGGAGATATGCAGTGCACCTACAGGTAAGCCTTATTCTAGGCTTACCTGTAGGTTAAAGTGGTTGTCACAGGTTGACAACCACTTTAAAGGCACTCTATAAAATAAAGTTTTTTATTATTATTGTTATTATTAATATTATTATATTACTTCAATGGAAGTTTCATGGAAGAAACGACAGCACAATCAGGGTATTTTTCAATGCTTTAATGGATCACCACAGTGGCTCTACAGGCAACAGCAGTACAACCGCATTCGTAGACGTGTTTCACACATAGATTCTGTGCTTAATCATTACAGTGATTGGAGATCCTGCTATAGCTTAAATGTAGATCACCCCGTCTATCCAAATGATGGGGAGAGGTGATTGACATTAGTAACAGGTGCATATATTGATCAATGGATGGGGTGTGCAAGACTGATACTGTGTGTTAACCATGGGAGGAATCAACAAGACTCCCAAATACTCACCAGGCAAACACAAGTCATACACCAGCCAACCGGTATAATGTCGGCCAGATATGATCAGCATCAGTTTTACAAAATATGGTTTAATACAGGGTGGGCCATTTATATCGATACACCTTAATAAAATGGGAATGGTTGGTGATATTAACTTCCTGTTTGTGGCACATTAGTATATGTGAGGGGGGAAACTTTTCAAGATGGGTGGTGATCATGGCGGCCATTTTGAAGTTGGCCATTTTGAATCCAACTTTTATTTTTCAATAGGAAGAGGGTCTTGTGACACATCAAACTTATTGGGAATTTCACAAGAAAAACAATGGTGTGCTTGGTTTTAACGTAGCTTTATTCTTTCATGAGTTATTTACAAGTTTCTCTTTGTTTACAGCCATTGACATGTCGCCGAGGTTAACACGTGCGGAGCGGATAGAAATTGTGTTGATGTCTGGTGAACGCAGTAACCGGGTCACTGCAGCAGATTTCAATGCAAGACAGCCTACGAGACCACCCATCTCCCATGCTACAGTTAGCAAACTGCTTGCTAAGTTTTGTGAAACTGGTTCAGTGTTGGATTTGCCAAAATGTGGATGCGTAAAATCTGTCACTAATGAAGAAACATCAGTGGCTGTCCTAGCTTCATTCAGCAAGAGCCCACAGCGTAGCACTCGCTGCATGTCACTGGAGAGTGGCATTAGTCGAACATCCCTTCGGCGGATATTAGCTGCTCACAAATGGCACCCTTACAAACTCCAGCTACTGCAACATCTCAATGAGGATGACCCAGATCGGCGCACTGAATTTGCAGAATGGGCAAAACAAAAATTGGAACAGGACCCTCAGTTTACGCAGAAGATTTTGTTCAGTGATGAGGCAAACTTTTATGTGAATGGTGAAGTTTACAAACAAAACCACCGCTATTGGTCTGACACTAACCCACATTGAATAGATCCCTCCAAGACTGTTGGAACCAAAGTGTGTGAAGAGTGGGAGAAGAGGGTTGCATTGACAATCCAACACAATGGGCAGCACATTGAACACATTTTATAAGTGATCAGAAACTTGTAAATAACTCATGAAAGAATAAAGTTACGTTAAAACCAAGCACACCATTGTTTTTTCTTGTGAAATTCCCAATAAGTTTGATGTGTCACATGACCCTCTTCCTATTGAAAAAACAAAAATTGGATTCAAAATGGCCAACTTCAAAATGGCCGCCATGGTCACCACCCATCTTGAAAAGTTTCCCCCCTCACATATACTAATGTGCCACAAACAGGAAGTTAATATCACCAACCATTCCCATTTTATTAAGGTGTATCCATATAAATGGCCCACCCTGTAGAGTATAAAACAGTACATTAAAATCAAATAATAAGATCAGAAGAAAGAATCCCCAGTGAAAGAACCTAAGCAATTAAGTACAAATGATACACGTATAAAGAGCAAAACATAAAACAAAATACCTCATCAAATCCATATAGGGTGGGCACAAAGGAGGATATGGATTGGAAGGATGGAAACACATAATAAGAAACGCATAAGTAACATCTATAAAAACCAGTCTGTGTATGTAAGTGGAGGAGGGAATCATCTCACAGCCATTTTATATAGAAGAGGGACATCGTTACGTCTCCATCAGAATCAGAGGATTGAGGAGCAAGTACAGGATTCCATCTGCACAAGCACATATACATTCAGAACAAGAAGGTAGAAGACAATAATTAAAAAAATAAAATAAAATAAACAGCATCTATCTATATCTGAGTATAAAATACAACATACCGATGTAATCCTATACTCACTCCCACATTTCATCTCTAGGTGCATTGCTAGAACAAGAGGGGGGGGGGGGAGAACAGACGAGATCAGGATATATCGCATCATAAATGTCCCATTCCTATTCAAACTTCTTAACCTTCATTCACAAGTTAATCCAAAAAGTAAAATAAGAGAAGGTGTTACCACCACAGGAGACAACGAATGGCCCAAAACGTAATGAATTTGGTGACGTGAGGGGGGTATTTTACAGACACTTACCCATCCTGCTTTCAGACAAGATATGTGCTTACATCTTGAAGGACGGTGTGGATGTAGTACCCTACAGAGCACCCACTTTGGGCCAATCACTGTCTCCTGTGGTGGTAACACCTTCCAGTCTAGTGCCAATCAAAAAACAATTGAAATTAAGTCATTTTTTAATTGCAATTCCACCTATGTGATTTATCTTATCACATGTTCAATTTGTAAGGTCTAATATGTAGGCAGAATTATTTGAAGACTTTGGGACCGTTTCCAACAGCATATCTACAGCATAGAGAAAAAATTGTCTACCAACGTGGCCAGACATTTCAATCTGTGCCACAATGGAGACATTACTGCTTTGCAGGTCCAGATAATAGAAAGAAATCAAAACATCAAAAAGGGGTGGTGATGTGTTTCGAACTTTGTGTCGGAGGGAGGTGTTTTGGATCTTTTTTTCTCCAAACCCGCATTCCATCAGGACTTAATTATATAAGTGATATGTGCACCTCCCTCCACACATTGCATTGTACACCTCGCCTCATGCCTTGTGACACGTCCTGTCTGAGGGTCCTGCAGCCTATGTCCCCTTTCCAGTATTACACCTCATTCATATTTTTGAATGGTGGTTGACAGCATTCGAAAATACTTGGAAATATTTGGAAATACACTAGGAGAATATATAAGATAGAATATCACTGTGGGTTGTTTTACAACTACATGCCACCTCTTATTTTATTTTTTATTTTTTTTTTTGTATTATCTTGTGAATGAAGGGTAAGAAGTTGGAATAGGAATGGGACATTTATGATGTGATATGTCCTGATCTCATCTGTTCTTCCCCCCTCTTGTTCTAGCAATGCAGAGATGAAATGTGGGAGTGAGTATAGGGTTACCTCGGTATGTTGTATTTTATACTCAGATATAGATAGATGCTGTTTATTTTATTTTTTTTTAATTATTGTCTTCTACCCTCTTGTTCTGAATGTATATGTGCCTCTGCAGATGGAATCCTGTACTTGCTCCTCAATCCTCTGATTCTGATGGAGACGTGACAATGTCCCGCTCCTAAATAGCATGGCTGTAAAATGATTCCCTCCTCCACTTACATACACAGACCGGTTTTATAGATGTTACTTATGCGTTTCTTATTATGCGTTTCCATCATTCCAATCCATATCCTCCTTTGTGCCCACCCTATATGGATTTGATGAGATATTTTGTGTTATGTTTTGCTCTTTTTACTTGTATCCTTTGTACTTAATTGCTTGGTTCTTTCACTGGGGATTCTTTCTTCTGATCTTATTATTGCATTTTAATGTACTGTTTTATACTCTATTATGCCATATTTTGTAAAACTGATGCTGATCATATCTGGCCAACATTATCCTGGTCGGCTGGTGTATGACTTGTGTTTGCCTGGTGAGTATTTGGGAGTCTTGTTGATTCCTCCCATGGCTAACACACAGTATCAGTCTTGCACATACCATCCATTGATCAATATATGCACCTGTTACTAATGTCAATCACCTCCCCCCATCATTTGGATAGGCGGGGTGATCTACGTTTAAGCTATAGCAGCATCTCCAATCACTGTGATAATTAAGCACAGAATCAAAACGTGTCTACGAACGTGGTTGTACTGCTGGTGCCTGTAGTGCCACTGTGGTGATCCATTAAAGCATTGAAACATACCCTGGATGTGCTGCCATTACTTCCATTCATCTTGATACAGCGGGAGCGAGCCGTGGCAGGCACTCCAGGGTTCATCTGATACCAGTTATCATTAGCACCTGGAGCGGCGGGTTCTTTTGTATTGGTCAATGGAAGTTTCCATCAAGATAAAGCCATCTATAAATGCGGGAGGCTGATCTTTCATTCATCTGCCCATTCTCCATTCATAGAGTTCTTTTCATCGATGGAAGCTATAGTACAACTTCTATGAATGAAGGAGGGGAAGAATGGCAGGCATAGTCGGCACTCTTGATGAGTACCTGTGACAAGTCCAGTGCTCATATTACCCCCCACAGCACCAGAAGGTTATGGCTGCAGGGGTATGGGGTTGGGGCAGAGGGCTTGGGATTTCAACTAAGAGACCAACCAGCAGCACAAGGGACACTTTGCTTTGAATGTAAGTAGTTCCCTAAAGCTGATTTTCTAAATATGACCTGAAATTTAGACTTTAAGTTACAGGGACCATGACATTTATCAAAGCCAAAATGAGGAATAACGTCAAAGGTCAAGCCAGATCCAATCAAGACATGTTCATTCTTGCTAAAGTCAGGAAATTCTTGGCCATGTCCCCTAGTGCATATAGCTCACCTGAATGTATAAATGCAAAGCAATCTCCATTTTACTTGAGCGGCAATATAGCAAAAAGTCCACCAGATCGTGATATTCCTTGCTTTTCACCCTGGGGGGGGTCCTTAATCACATCATGAAACACATTGGATTAAAAGGAACCTATGGCATTTTATAATGCGCTGTTCATTATGCAAAAGGTTATTGAAAAAGAAAGAGAAGGACTTGGTGATGGTACAGTTTTTTCTCTGTTGATTTGCATACTTGGAGCCAGAATGGGTGCCTTCTGGCTAGGGTGCCAGTGGCCCATGGTAAAGCAATACATCTGCTTGGAATGGTACTGTTTACGAATATTGTGTATTTCTTGATTTGAGAAATGCCCAACTTTCAAGTACAAACAAATCCTAAATTAAATGCCTATGATATGTTAGAAGATTAGGGCTGATGTAATTTGTCTTCATAAATTACTTCTGCAGCATCTCAAAAGTTATCTCATATCTTGGAATAGTTATAAAGTCAGAATGCCTTCAGGGTTGGAAACGATTTTGGGACTTAACTCAGGCTCATGCATAAACATCCTTGTACTTACAGTTGTGTCTTGCGTTCCAGGTATCACTCCATTCATTTTCAGGCAACTGTATTCTGTTCATTGCTATATATTAAATACTGTATATATTAATCTCAAAGCAGTTTTGGAAGAAATTTAGATTTTAAAAAAGTACCTTACTGATATTTACGTTTTGCAGTAAATAGGGCTTGATTGCGCAATATGACAACATCTAAGATCTCTAGTGTTAACAATGAAAATAGTCATGATGAGCCAAAAAAGCTAGAGAGTATGGACAGACATCTATGTGGTTTTACATAGTGTTCTTGGCAAATCTTAGGATCCAGAAGAGGAGTGACATCAACGTGAGGGAACTGTAGGGAACCAGCCAGTGTGGGCGCATTTAAAGCGCTGGAATAGTGGCCCTCCACCTAGAAATGGGGCAACACTTTAGAAATCACAGCCAACCCGGGAACTGCAAGTGCAAGGTGGTTCCCAGTGTGTCTGCGTGATTTCCAGTGTGTGCAGGGTGCCATTAAGATTACTGACACTTACCCAGTGAGTTTTTATGTGTGGGTGGTTGTGGGAACAGGTGCGGATCCACAGCAGGAACCACCCGTACAGATGTGAACCTAGCCTAAACAGGAACCCACGTTCAGCTGAAGTTCAGGACAAAAATTACCTTCAAGGTAAGAAAGGTCCGATATAATTTGCATTGATTTCAATTGTGAGAGGATATTTCTTACTTATTAGAGGGTTCAACGCCTCCTTGGCATTTCTTATTGGCCTAGCAAAACTGCAATACAGTCGATGGAGAAAACAAACATGGCAGCTATGGACCTAAAAAAAAAAAAGATTATTAATAGACTATAACAGTGCATGAATACTCCTTAACAGTACATGGGGTGGCATCCCACATACAAAAGTTGCTAAGAAAATGAAAATAAATGATGTTCTCACGCACAACACACTTATGCCATAGGCTGCAAGGACAAGCTAGAAGGGCTGCGGAGTTAAAGGGATTGTAAACCCTCACGTTGTAAAACAAAACCTTCCGTTTAATATTGAAAAGAAAGGCAAAACATTTGCGTATAGCTGGCATCACCAAATGGCAGACCACGGTCCAGTCCCGGCCCCAGTAGCCATACTACCCAGACCGCAGCCTCTTCAAATGGTTGCCTGTGTGTCCTTTCCCCGCCGCCGGCTCGCCTGCCTGCCGCTGCTATGTTTACAGCATGGCAGGTGCAAACGGGTTTGTCCCTTTGCTAAGATTGCTGCACTGCCCCCTCCACACACTGCTTTTCTTTTTCACACAAGATGTGAACCGTGGCCGCTCTGGACAAAGGGCGGGACTTTTTAAGTCAAGAAGGTTGGTTGCTATGCAGCGGAGTGGTCACAGTAATCAATCATCCACCTTTAGGCTGGGTTCACACTAGTCTGATTTTCGGACCGACATGAAGAGCACAAGTTGCATTACGTCACAAAAACAATGATTCCCTATGAGAGCCGTCTTAACTGATCCGACTTGTGTTTTTCAAAGTCGGACCGACTTTGAAAAAAGTTCCTGTACTACTTTTGTCCGACTTTCATCCTACTTCAGCCCATTGAAAGGCATTGAAGTCGGATCAAAGTCGTATCAGTGTCTTCACTGATCCGACTTTGGCATGCGACTTGTGCTCTGGGCGTCATGAAGGGGAACTCCCCACCATATTTAAAAAAAAAAACTGGCATGGGGTCCCGCTCCAGGAGCATACCAGGCCCTTTGGTCTGGTATGGATTTTAAGGGGAACCCCCACGCCAAAAAAAACTGGCGTGGGGTCCCCCCCAAGTCCATACCAGTCCCTTATCTGAGCACGCAGCCTGACAGGCCAGGAAAGGGGGTGGGGACGAGCAAGCGCCCCCCCCCCCTGGACCGTACCAGGTCGCATGCCCTCAACATGGGGAGTATGGGTGCTTTGGGGCAGGGGGGCTCTGCGCCTCCCACCCCAAAGCACCTTGTCCCCATGTTGATGAGGACAAGGGCCTCTTCCCGACAACCCTGGCCGTTGGTTGTCGGGGTCTGCGGGCGGGGACTTATCGGAATCTGGACACCCCCTTTAACAAGGAGGCCCCCAGATGCCGTCCCCCCAACCTATGTAAAAGAGTATGGGGTACATTGTACCCCTACCCATTTACCTGGAAAGAAATATGTACAAAAACAAACCACACAGGTTTTTAAAATATTTTATTAAATCTGTTCCGGCGGTCTTCTCCCCTCTCTGGCTCTTCTTTCTTTGGCTCTTTTGCGGGGTCTTCCATCTTCTGAGGGGTCTTTTCTTCTTCTCTGTGGCATCTTCTGCTCTTTTGCTGGTCTTCTCCGCTGTCCCCTTCCCTCTGTTCTTCCTCTCTTCTTCTCCTTCTTCTTCTTCCCATGTTGACGCGATCTCCTTGACGAATGCCCTCTCCGCTCTGTGCTGTGCCTTATATTGGCATGGGGCGTGGCCACCAGATGACATCACCTGGAAGCCCTGCCCCCATACGATGTCACAGCTCCACCCCAGGAAGTGACATCATATGGGGGCGGGGCTTCCAGGTGATGTCATCTGGTGGCCACGCCCCATGCCAATATAAGGCACAGCACACAGCGGACAGGGCATTCGTGAAGGAGATCGCGTCGTGTCAACATAAGAAGAAGAAGAAGGAGAAGAAGAGAGGAAGAACAGAGGGAAGGGGACAGCTGAGAAGACCAGCAAAAGAGCAGAAGACGCCGCAGAGAAGAAGAAAAGACCCCTCAGAAGATGGAAGACCCCGCAAAAGAGCCGAAGAAAGAAGAGCCAGAGAGGGGAGAAGACCGCCGGAGCAGATTTAATAAAATATTTTAAAAAGCTGTGTGGTGTTTTTCTGTACATATTTCTTTCCGGGTACAATGTTAAAGGGGGCTCCCAGATTCCGATAAGCCCCCGCCCGCAGACTCCGACAACCAACGGCCAGGGTTGTCGGAAAGAGGCCCTTGTCCTCATCAACATGGGGACAAGGTGCTTTGGGGTGGGGGGCGCAGAGCCCCCCTGCCCCAAAGCACCCATTCTCCCCATGTTGAGGGCACGCTGCCTGGTATGGTCCAGGAGGGGGGGCACTCGCTTGTCCCCACCCCCCTTCCCGGGCTGCGTGCTCGGATAAGGGTCTGGTATGGATTGTGGGGGGACCCCACGCCGTTTTTTTGGGCGTGGGGGTTCCCCTTAAAATCCATACCAGACCAAAGGGCCTGGTATGCTCCTGAAGGGGGACCCCATGCCATTTTTTTTTTTTAATTTGGCGTGGAGTTCCCCTTCAAAATCCCCAGAGCACAAAGTGCCTGGCATTGTCGAGATCAAAGTCGGATCCCTGTTCACAGACAAACGGTCCGACTTTGACCCTATGTAGGACCATAAATCGCACAGCAAAGTAGGATCAAAGTCGGACCGTTTATTTGTCGGATAGTGTGAACCCAGCCTTAGCAAGGAAAGTTCCGCCCGTTGTCCAGAGCAGCCGCACTGCACATCTTGTGTGAATAAGGTAGGACTCTGTGGGGAGGAGGGATTGCTGTGCAGGAAAGGAGTCTACCATCGAGGGGAGTCAGTCTGTGATGGGGGCCAGTCTATGATGGGGGTCAGTCTGTGATGTGGGCCAGTCTATGATGGGGGATCAGTCTGTGATTGGGGGTCCAGTCTGTGATGGGGGGAGTCAGTCTGTGATGGGGGGTCAGTCTGTGAGCGGGGGTCAGTCTGTGATGGGGGATCAGTCTGTGATTGGGGGTGTCAGTCTGTCATTGGGGGTGTCAGTCTGTCATTGGGGGGGTC
>BLSH010068731.1:1702366-1712615 GCA_018402905.1 Glandirana rugosa
CTCCACCAATTCCATAAACATTTGGGTTGTAAAGTATAAGGACTATACAAGGGCGATATGGTACATGAACATCCATTTTCTTGGGACAAGAGAAACGTAACGAAGGAAACATACTTTATGGACAACAAGGTCGGTCAAGGAGAAGAAAGGATAATTTTTAACTGGTGTGATCTGTCCTCGTGTGTGGTACCACTTAAGAGGAGATTACTAGTCTGGACAGCAGGTATTTCATACAAAGGAAGCAATGCAAAGAGAACAGGGTTCTTTTACCTACAAGTACATGGTATAGCGGGAACATATCAGGAATATGAAATGTTGGGTTTACAAATACCTTAACCACCTCCCACCCGGCCACTGTTCATTTACGTCCTTCAGAATGGGTGCTCGCAGCGCGGCCACGTGGCGCGCTGCGGCTCCATCCTGTGATCATTATGATCACAGGATCCAGCCGAGCATAGATCCGGATATGGGCGCCGTGATTGGCCCTCCCAATCATGTGACGGCTGTGTCCAATCACAGCTGTCACAATGTAAACAGAGACGCGTGTCAGTTCCCCCCCCCCGCCAAGCTCAGTGAGAGCTCAGTGCGGGGGGAGGGGGGAAGCTGCAGTTATGTGACAGCTCTCTGTATCAAAATTATTTCATACAGAGAGTTCTCACAGATCGCCCCCCACACAGTGCACCAAGCACCACTGATACCCCTGTCCCCATACACGTCAGTGTCCCCATAAAACAGTCCCCCAAACATCTGTATGTCCCCCATCACATTTGTCACAGTCCCCAAAACATCTGTCTGTCCCGTCACATCTGTCACAGTCCCCAAAACATCTGTCTGTCCCCGTCACATCTGTCACAGTGCACAAAACATCTGTCTGTCCGCCATCACCGGCAACACCAAATAAACCCCGGTTTGGGTTATTTTTACCAAAGAAATGTAGCAGTATCATTTTTGGTCAAAATTTATGAAGAAAAATTACTTATTTGCAAAATTTTATAACAGAGACTAAGAAAAATGCATTGTTTTTGAAAATTTTCGGTCTTTTGTAATTTGTAAGGCAAAAAATAAATAAACCCAGAGGTGATTAAATACCACCAAAAGAAAGCTCTATTTGTGTGAAAAAAAATGATAAAAATTTCATTTGGGTACAGTGTTGCATGACCGCGCAATTGTCATTCAAACTGCAACAGCACTGAAAGCTGAAAATTGGTCCGGGAAGGAAGCGGGTTTAAGTGCCCAGTATTGAAGTGGTTAACCACTTCCCACCCAGCGTATAGCAAAATGACGTCCGGGCGGGTGTTCCGTTATCCTGACTGGGCGTCATATGACATCCTCAGGATAACCCGGGGGCGCCCATCATGGCGATCGGTGATGCCGTGGGTCAGTCTGACCCACTGCATTACCGATCGAGGTAAAAAGCTTCCATGGGAAGCTTTTTACCATGTGATCAGCCATGACCAATCACGACTGATCACAGTGTAAACAGGAAGAGCCGTTTATTGGCTTTTCCTCTACTCAGGTCTGCAGACCTGAGCTACAGAGAGTCGATCAGCTGCTCTCCTGACAGGGGGGTCTGCACTGAACGTTTATCAGTGCAGCCCCCCTCACGATCAACACACTGGACCACCAGGGAGCCGACCAGGACCACCAGGGAGCCCCCCCCAGGGACACCATAAGGAGGCCACCCAGGACCACCAGGAAATGATCAGGAGGCAGACCAGGGACCACCAGGGAGCCCACACTAGATCACCAGGTAAGGGCATACAGTGCACTGTAGGGATGGCATTGTACCCATATGTGATGCCTGCCAGTGCCATCCCTAACAGTGCTATATGTACCAGTGCCATGTACCAGTGCCACCTATCAGTGCCCACCTGTGTCATCTATATGTGCCCACCTGTGCCACCTATATGTGCCCACCTGTGCCACCTATCAGTGCCACTCAGTGCCACCTATCAGTGCCCATCAGTGCCGCCTATGAGTGCCCATCAGTGTCCGTCAGTGCTGCTTATCAGTGCCCATCAGTGCTGCATATATGTGCCTCATCAGTGCCTATCAGTGTAGCCTCATCAGTGCCTATCAGTGTAGCCACATCAGTGCCCGTCAGTGATGGAGAAAATTTACCTATACAAAATTCTGTGACAGAAACAAAGAAAAACTTTTTTTTTTTTTTAAATTTTCGGTCTTTTTTTATTTGTAGCGCAAAAATTAAAAACCGTAGGGGTGATCAAATACCACCAAAATAAAGCTATATTTGTGGGAACAAAATGATAAAAATTTTGTTTCTCATTCAAATTGCAACAGTGCTGAAAACTGAAAATTGGTCTGGGCGGGAAGGGTGGTAAGTGCCTGGTATTGAAGTGGTTAAACCAGAAGGGTCACATTCAGCAACAAAGCACCAGCTGACCATCATTGTCTTATGTTAGAAAGAGGTTTGAAGACATTGACATTCTCTGTTTATTTGGAACAATTCATGGGATCCGACTAACTGTTTTCCCTGGGAAGGGTTCATTTATATATGAAGATTTTTAATCTTCAACTTAATTATACCTGACACTAAACTGAAATAAAAAGTAAAGGCTTGATGAAGGGAAGATTTATAGTCATTTTATTAAACTGTAGACACACCCTTCTCTAATTCTGCCTAAGAGGCATTCTGTAGCGTAGAGCAAACTGACACCAAATAAATTATTATGATGGACTTTGGGTAACCTTATGTATATTATCTGAAATCTATCCCTGAAACCGAGAAAGTGAGAGCAGCTTTCATCCTAGCAACTCTGTGCAACTTGCACTGGCACCCATACTGCTATAAATGCATCAGAGAGAACAGTAGATCCGTATTAGTAAGTATGTTAAAGTGCTGAAAAAGCCCACATTTTAGAGTCGCTTCCAAAGCAAGAGGTAAGGGGATTATCTTCCAATTTGGGCTCCTGTTCTTTACATTTGAGAGGTTTCCTCTCATTTCCTGTTGCATCTCCAGGATAGAAAATAAAAGGAAATCTCTCCAATGGGACATACACAGCAGGAAATTACCTGACAAGGGTTTTTCCCATCCCTACTCTATCCAAATGGAAAAAAAAGTTTTGGCTATACAAACATGTTAGCCTTTTAGCTGCTGCTACAGTAAAGGTTGGGTTGGCAGTAGAGCTGCAAGATTCTGGCCAAAATGAGAATCACAATTTTTTTGCTTAGAATAAAGATCACGATTCTCGCGGCGTAACATCTTACATATACAAAAAAAAATTGGGCTAACAGCACTGTTTAGTTTTTTGAAAGTGTTGATTTTTCAAAAAAATTGCGTTTGAAAGACCGCTGCGCAAATACCGTGTGACATAAAATATTGCAACAACCACCATCTTATTTTCTAGGGTCTCTGCTAAAAAAAATATATAATGTTTGGGGGTTCTAAGTCATTTTCTAGCACAAAATACTGGATTTTTATTTGTAACCAACAAAATCAGAAAAGATTTAGTCTTTAAATGGTTAAACTGAGAATTTTCTAT
Organism: Glandirana rugosa; assembly: GCA_018402905.1. Lineage (NCBI taxonomy): Eukaryota > Metazoa > Chordata > Amphibia > Anura > Ranidae > Glandirana > Glandirana rugosa. Next base: position 1,705,870 of record BLSH010068731.1, read on the forward strand.
ACACCAGAGTTCATTCCTTTGAAGTAATTACATTGTATCTCTTCTAGCGTCTTTATCAGCATGACTTCAGAACTTGGCTCTCTGCCCAGACTTGGCAGTCTCCCCAGAGACTCAGGTCGCTCCGACTTAGAAAAGACTTCAGACGACTTGCATTGACTTTTATTACAGTCAAGTCGCACTGAGTCGCCCCGCAAGTCGGACCCCATTAACTGCACTAAAAATCGCGGTAATGCCTGATGGAGTTCGCGGGGGGAGGGGTGGATCAAGATCGCGATTTTAATACGATTAATTGTGCAGCTCTAGTTGGCAGCATTATCAACCTGCAATCAGACTCCCGTCTGCTAACAAAGTGTTCACCATTGTGTTCTTACCACTTCCCGCCCGGCATATAGACAAATGACGTCCGGGTGGGTGGGTTCATTATCCTGACTGGACGTCTATTGACGTCCTCAGGATAATCCGCGATCGCGCGCCCCTGGGGGCGCGCATCGCGGCGATCGGTGGTGCCGTGGGTCAGTCTGACCCATCGCATTACCGACCTAGGTAAAAGGCTTCGATCCTAAGCCTTTTACCATGTGATCAGCCATGACCAATCACGGCTGATCACAGTGTAAATAGGAAGAGCCATTTATTGGCTTTTCCTCTGCTCAGGTCTGCAGACCTGAGCAGCGGAGAGCCCATCGGCTGCTCTCCTGACAGGGGGGGGCTGCGCTGAACATTTATCAGCGCAGCCACCCTCAGGATCACCCCACTGGACCACCAGGGAGCCTGCCCAGGACCACCAGGGAGCCCCCCGGACATCACAAAGAGGCCGCCCAGGACCACCAGGGAAGGATCACAGAGGCCACCCAGGACCCCCAGGGAGCCCCCACTAGACCACCAGGTAAGGGCAATATTGTGCACTGTAGGGATGGCACTGTGCCCATGTATGATGCCTGCCAGTGCCATCCCTAACAGTGCTTGTTGCACCAGTGCCCACCACTGCCACCTATAAGTGCCCACCTGTGCCACCTATCAGTGCCCACCTGTGCCACCTAAAAGTGCCACCTATCAGTGCCCATCAGTGCCCAGTGCCACTTATCAGTGCCGCCTATGAGTGTCCATCAGTGCCGCATATCAGTGCCACATATCAGTGGCCGTCAGTGTTGCTTGTCAGTGCCGCCCATCAGTGCTGCATATGTGCCCCATCATCAGTGCAACCTTATCAGTGCCACCTCATCAGTGCCAATCTGTACTGCCTCATCAGTGCCCGTCAGTGTAGACTCATCAGTGCCCATCAGTGTAGCCACATCAGTGCCCGTGAAGGAGAAAATGTACTTTATACAAAGTTTTGTGACCGAAACAAAGAAAAATGTTTTTTTTTTTCAAAATTTTCGGTCTTTTTTTTTTATAGCGCAAAAAATAAAAACTGCAGGGGTGATCAAATACCACCAAAAGAAAGCTCTATTTGTGGGAACAAAATGATAAAAACTTTGTTTGGGTACAGCGTCGCACGCCCGCGCAATTCTCATTCAAATCGCAACAGCAATGAAAGCTAAAAATTGGTCTGGGCGGGAAGTGTTCTTTTTTTTTTTTCAATACTTTATTTATTTCCAGCACACAATGATACGGTAATACCTTAGATCTTACAGTAAATGGCATACAAGTAATTGCATTGTAGAAAGACTAAAAAAAAAAAAGTCTCTCCAAGATGTTTTAATAGATATATTAACAGTTTCATTATCTCCCATCTTATTAAAATATGTTGGGGGTACTGCCCTCCGTCTGCTGGTATTATTATAGAACGGGAAGTGTTCTAAGTGCCCGGTATTGAAGTGGTTAAACCAGAAGACAAGGTGCTGTCAGTTTGGACATCCATTAAGTTCTACTTGCATGAAATTGTTTCACATGAGGTCTGTTTCCCACTGGTATTGGATTATTCCTTAAACTGATAAAAATGATTGCTAAAATTCTTTAACATAGCACAGGTATTATAAATATTATGTGGATATAAGGACTGCAGACAGGGCCATCTTATCAAGCCCAGGGGCTCCAGGTGCACATGGGGCCCCATCAGGGCCATCGGATCTAGGGGAGGCTGCTGGTGTGGAATGGTACACTAATAATATTGTTAGCAGTGGCACGCATGCAGTCTTCAAGTGTTCATCATTGGCGATCGCTGGTGTGGGCAGCTCGACCTGCCGCCCGGCTGAGAGTCCCGGGAGTTTGTGGCTGGGAGCAGGTGAGTTGTCACTGTGCTGTACCAATCCTATTACTCAATACTAAGGATGGGCTCGGGCGTGTTCACAAGTGCACGTGCCCGAGCCCGCCAGGAAGTGAACACTGCACTGCGCTAATCACAGGCAGGGAGGCATTTCCCCAAAGCGTGGCTGCAGTGATCGGGAAATGCCTCCCTGCCTGTGATTAGCGCAGTGCAGGGTTCACTTCCTAGCGGGCTTAGGCACGTGCACTTGTGAACACGCCCGAGCCCATCCTTACTCAATACCTCACTTGCAGAAAACCTGTGAGTGAGAGACACAGGAATAGTAGTGTGTTGAACAGGCCAGTGACTCCGTGCTCCATGTACTCACGATCCGTCCTATCCCTGCTGTGCTTGCCCCGACAGCCCTGCTCATACTCCACTCTAAGATACACACTCACACAGCACAGAGATGGGGCTTTCTGTGTGTATATGCAGAACAGATGCCAAACTGGAGTACACAGACACTACAGCAGGCGCACAGTGGTACCTTTAATTGTCCATGGACATCCTTCTGAGCATGCGCTGTCTACGCGTCCCTGCAGCTCACGCTCTTTGATCATCGAGTCTATGAGACTCGGCTGATCGCAGATTAGAGTAAGGGGCCGATCCCGGCCCCTTACCACGTGATCAGCTGTCAGCAAATGACAGCTGATCACGTGATGTAAACAGAAGATCAGTGATGGGTTTTTTCCCCCTCAGCGTGAGGGGAAAAAAAGACGATCACCGGCTTCTATCAGAGGGACATCGGTCCCTCACACAGAGAGCCGCGGCTGCTCACCTGTGCCCACCATTGCCACCTATAAGTACTCACCAGTGCCACCTAATAGTGCCCACAGTGCCACCTACCTTTGCCCACCAGTGCCACCTATCAATGCCCACCAGTGATGCCCATCAGTGCTGCCTATCTGTGTCACCTACCAGTGCCCATCAGTGCCACCTATCAGTGCCACCTATCAGTGTCACTTATCAGTGCCCTTCAGTGCCACCTATCAGTGCCCTTTAGTGCCACCTATCAGTGCCCTTCAGTGCCACCCATCAGTGCCAACCATCAGCGCCACCTATCAGTGCCGCCTCATCAGTGCTTATCAGTGCCCATCAGTGCCCATCCGTGCAGCCTCTCAGTGCCCATCAGTGCCACCTCATCAGCGCACATCAATCAAGGACAAAAATTACCTGTTTTCAAATTTTATAACAAACTATGAAACAGTTTTTTTTCAAAATGTTCTGTCCTTTTAAGTTTTTTTTTAGCAAAAATAAAAAGCCCAACAGTGATTAAATACCACCAAAAGAAAGCTCTAGTTGTGTAAAAAAATACTAAAAATTTCATTTGGGTACAGTGTAGCATGACTGCGCAATTGTCATTCAAAGTGCGACAGCTCTGAAAGCTGAAAATCGGCCTGGGCAAGGGGGTTTAAGTGCCCAATAAGCAAGTGGTTATGGTCTCCTAAGCAATAAAAATTAAGTGAAAAATGTTTTTAAAAAAAAAAGTTTATTTTAAAAAAATTAGAAAAAAAAATTCTAAAAGACCCTTGTCTCCATGTACACGCACATATAAATGCAATTATTTATCTCAGTGTACACGGATGTACGGGCTTTCAAAAATGACGAATGTGAAAAATTTGTATTGGTTGGCGGGTTGCACAGGGCTAGTCTAAACTGATAATCTCTATAATTTGAGCCTCCTAGGCAAGAATCCCTGTCAAGTTTTTTTTATTGCTATCTGTTTCCTCACTAGGTAAATCCACCCTTATAGTTGTGATGACCATCGTCCTTGAGGCAATGATGGTAAAAAATACATTTTTTTGGTTTTCACTAGAACAGGAGGCAAAGGTAAATCTTCCAATGGCAAATACCTCTTCTGGCAGCTCTCCTCACATTGTTGAGAATTTCCCTCACTTACTGTGCAGTGAGGTGTTAATTTACTCACCATGCTCAGATGCAGGTACAGGCTCCTTTAACCCCTTTTCCCAAAACCACCTGGGTTCCTGAGTGTGCCACACCCGATGAGGCAGATGTGATCTGCACCCAGGTTGGAGACAGGCCAGGTTTGCAAGATAACTGAAATGCATCACAGGTGATATCATTTGCTGCTCAGTGATTGCAGTATTCTAGTCTGCATCTCCCCAAGGTAATACTTAAAGCAGTTGTCTAGTTGTCTTAAATTTTTTTTAAAAAACCTGTAAGAGAAAGGCATAATGAGCTAGTATGCACCGCATACTAGCTCATTATGAAATGCTTACCTTACGCCGTGACGTCAGCGGCTGCATTTAGGGTGAATATCTCCTAAGCCATGCAGGTTTAGGAGATATTAATTTTACCTACAGGTAAGCCTTTTTATTCTTTTTTAAAAACGCCTATTGACGCCGACGCTCACTAACGCTCATTAACACTCATTAACACATGCAAAACGCTGAAAAAAACGCTGATTTTTCCCTGACGTCGGGTCAATTTTTTTAAAAATTAGGACCAAGCCCTTTTCTGTCATTTGCTTTCCGCATAACCATGCCAGCAAAAATCAGAAAATAGGAACATGAATTCACAAGGGTATTATCCGAAACACATGAGAGGAAATGAAGTGGTAATCCACATTAAAATTAACCAACTGAGATGAAGGAATTTTCCTAGTGTGCATCTAATATGAAAGAAATAATGTGATAGTCTATTTTGATAAATTAAACCATTGTTGATGTACATTAATACATTCTGGTCTATACTTTATTTTTTTACAACTAGCAGTGTTCTGAAAATGTTGGTGTCATTGACTGAGTTTTCCAACATGAAATGGATTAATTGTTGGAGTCAATTATCTTTCTGCTACCTCCTGCTGTGACATTAAATTCACATTGAAAGTCGCTATAAATTAGTCCCAGGAGGTTCTCTTGTGTCATATTCCAGGAATGTTAAAATCCTCCAGATTGGATCTGCTTTGCTTGAAACAATGCCTGCTCCTATGTTGTCCTGGGTTTCATTTCCATGTGTACTTACTTAGCTCATAAGTTAAACCCTTTGTTGTATGCTAAATCCCAACCAAGATGTTTCTCTTGGCATTTTACCCCAGTTGTTGGATTAGATTTAGTGCTTGATGGCACTAAGCATACATTACGAAAACTAGAAAAGAAAATAGAACACGAATCATGAAAATTAGACTTTAAAACATTACGAATGATATATTGTATAGGGTTGCCACCTCATCCCTTTAAAACCGAACACATATTAATTACACAAGTTTTGTGGCTGATTAAGGTGGTAATTAAACTCGCTTGGCGCCTTATCTGCATTAAATTAGCCTCAGGACCTGTGTAATTCATATATGTTCAGGTTAAGGCCGCATACACACGGACGTTTCTTAAAAAATAAACAAAACGTCGGGTCCGACGTCAAGGAAAAAAAATCTGCGTTTTTCGGCGTTATGCACCGGCGTTAGTGAGCGTCGGCGTCAATAGGTGTTTTTTTTAAAAAATCATCCCTCTGCTATTTTTCAACCTAAAAACGTTGGCGTCAAACAATGCCGGTTAACGCCAGTACAGTATTAGTTGGCATTTTGCGGCGTCAAAAAACGCCAAAACGTTACAGCCTCAGAACGCGCTGGCCATGGGTTCTAGTTTCAGCTCACTAACGCCGACGCCATCTACAGCTCAAAAACGTCGGCATTTTTATGGGGTCATTGACTAACATGGAGAGCTGCAAAAAATGTCCGTGTGTGTATGAGGCCTTAAAGGGATGATGTGGCAACTATAATATTGTACCAACATGAAAACATAACTAGAGCAGGAAGTTTAACCACAGAGGTATAGCTAATAACTCTTAGGCCTCATACACACGGGCATATCTTAAAAAATAATCAAAATGTCGAGCCCGGCATCAGGGAAAAAAAAAAAATTGGCGTTTTTCGGCGTAATACATCGGCTTTAGTGAGCGTCGGTGTCAATAGGCGTCTTTAAAAAAAAAATAAAAATCCTCTGCTATTTTTCAACCTAAAAACGTCAGCGTCAAAAACGCTGGTTAACGCCAGTACGACGTTAGTGGGCGTTAGTGAGCGTTTTGCGGCGGCGGCGTCAAACACCAAAACGTTACAGCCTCAGAACACACTCGCCGTGGGTTCTAGTTTCAGCTCACTAACGCCGATGCCCTCTACAGCTCAAAAATGTCGGCATTTTTATGGTGCCATTGACTAACATGGAGAGCTGCAGAAAACGCTGGCGTCAAAAAACGCCCGTGTGTATGAGGCCTAATCAGAAAAAACACAGACTAAAATTGCATTTGACGCTAATGGTAGGTCATTGCTCTTTTATAAAAATTTGTAATCCTATACAGGTGATACTCGAAAAATTAGAATATCGTGCAAAAGTTCACTTATTTCAGTAATGCAACTTAAAAGGTGAAACTATTATATGAGATAGACTCATTACATGCAAAGCAAGATAGTTCAAGCCCGAACTTGATAGAACGAAACGTACATTACTCAGATAGAGTATATTATCAAAGTGGAAAATTCAACGTAATG
>BLSH010068731.1:1752236-1763731 GCA_018402905.1 Glandirana rugosa
TATGTTAGGGAATATGTTTGGAAGTGGGTGTCAACTAATTCTCCTTCCGTTTTTGGGGTCGTTTCGTACTAGGTTAAACGATATCGTCCCCTTTTTTAAGGAAGGACTAGGGGATCAACTGTGGGTGAAGGTTTGTATAAGGGATTGTATGGTTATATATAATTTTTCTTTTTTTTTTTTTTTTGGTTTAACTAGATGGACTTGTGTCTTTTTTCAACCTAACTGTGTAACTATATTAGGAGCAGTCTACTCAAGCAGATTTCTCTATTTTGGGTGGCTGAAGGAGGGGTTCTATCATATGCCTAGTCTTTACTTTTGTCTGGAGTCCCAGCGGGAACCTGGATGAGACATGCCAAGCCAAGCATGGCTAAGCAACTGCTGTCACTATCCCATAAGAACACAAAAATATTCTATCAGTCCATTCTCCCCATGAGTATATGTAAAACACACAGATCAACAATACAAATATCTTTGCTGAACATTGTGTGTGTGGGTGTAGTAGGCTCTGCTGTTCCCTTGACATCTGGGAAGATAGAGAAAGTAATAGAACAGAACAGAACATGCTGAAACACCTAATAGGCAAGAATATTTCATATGAGCTAACCTACCAAGAGAGCACCCATTATCTGAGTAAGCACTGATGTAACAAATGGCACTTCTATAATAATGTTTTGATTCAAAAATTATACTGTATTTATCTACAGATTTTATGTGGCTGTCACTATTCTACAGTATGTTGAGGAACTATTTTATCAGTTTTATTTTACAGAATTACCATCTATCCATGTTAGAAATAATAATAGATATTTGGCAAGGACTGAAACAAATTTTCTGTGAGTTCTGTGAATGTGCTAAAGCAACATCTTTATTTATCTTTGTATAGTTTAAACAAATGTTGGAACAGAAATTTGTTCTTTCAAGACCTAAAAAAAATTGGGTGCAGACCAGATTTACAGATGGCAATTTAATGCTTGTCGTAATACATCATGGATATGAAAGGAATACGGAAAAAGGTTGAATATGCAAGATAAAAAAGTGTACATGAGGATTTAATGCAACCGACTGAAGCTTTGCTAACAGCAAATGAAAAGTGTAGAGGATAGGAAGTAACCTATATAGCTCATGGCACTGCAAAGAATCCCTGCTACCAAGTATTTTATTCGATTTCAGAAAGATGTGTCCTTCGTGCTGCTGTGTTCATGTTTAGCGGAAACCTCTCTCTTCCAATGCCCCCCCATTCCTGCCGCTGTAATCTTTTGGTGAGATGGATGTTAATAGAACTAAGGGGGCTGTTACAGGTGTTCATCAACAGGCCTCAACTATGGCTGTCCTTTCTGCCCAGCTCCTCCATTTATTGAAGCCAATACTACAGCTTCTATCATTAAAATGTGATCTCTGAAAGGAGGACAGGCAGATGAATGAAAGGTCTGCCCCTTCCATTCATAGAAGATGTAGTATGGCTTGAACGAATTGGATCATTGTAGTACTAGGTATGACTAAAGCCTCGTACACACGGTGCGACAGTCGTACGACCGAACGGCCCAAATCGTATGTTGGCTGTTGTATCTCGCGTACTGACATGCACTAAGCGATCGTACGACCAAGCCGAACGTAGTGACGTGTTACGAGCGTATAAAGAGGAAGTTCAGGTGAACGTGATTTGTGAATTAGGAATGTAGGTTTACACGAACGGACACTTCTGAGCATTCCTGACTTCTGAACATGCGTGTTTTGCACGTACAATTTGTTGGACCAACTTCTCTGTACACATGATGCAACGGTCGTATGACCACTTGTTATACAACCAAAGTTTTCTAGTCTGCTCATCCAACTTTTGTTGTACGACCGTCGCACGTCGGATGTTCTAATTGCGCGCACTAACGGTCAGATGATCATACAACAAGTGGTCGTATGACCATTTTCATACGACCGTCGCACCGTGTGTACAGGCCTTAAGCCATGACAAACTGAGACATTAAACATGAGTTTGTATATCTTCGACTGAACACAGTTCAAAAATTATAAAATGGTAACTTCGTTTATTTACTGAAAATAAAATATTGGCTGAAACAACATTTTAATACCTATCTCTCCCACTGGTTGTTTACAATCATTCTCAATTAAAAAAATAAAATAAAATAAGATTATCTCTAATCCCCTGATTCTTAGATATATGGGTACCACAGCTGGCAAGGAGTCTTACTTCAGTGGTGCCTGCCAATTAGAAATTTCATTGCGTTGCAACATAATTCAACTTACTGTGTGGTCTTGAAAATACCATAAGCTGTAAATTTATAGGTTGTTCAAGCTTTGTGCCTGGATTATAATTGATTTGCTGGTATTCTTATGGAATTTTAAACTTGGGTGACTTTTTTCCACAAAAGAACTAGGGTATTATATAGCTAAGTAATAAACAAGCTGGGATTCTTCAAATGCAGCCAGCCCTCTACTTCTCTCAATAGCCATGCTTATTTTCCCTATATAATAATACAATCAAAACCCTTACATACTGTATATATTCATATATATAAGAAAAGAAACCTCTTTTCTATAGTATAGTAAAGATGTGTACTGTGTTTGATATAAAATTAAAATTGCAATCTTTTGGACAAAAGAACAACAATATTACTATAGGAATAAATCATTAACAACTGAATAACATTATTTTGGGTTTTTAGGAGGTTGCCAATGTCAAGTTTTTTGCATCCTATGCTTATGACTTTAAAGCGTATCTAAATCCCAAAAAGAAAACAATATGTATTTCTGCTTTCCAGTCCTTAAATGTGGTGTCTGCATTTGTTTTCTTTTTGTTTTGGCTTTTTTCTTAGTTTTTACCTTGTAATCAAGTGAATACTGCATTTACTGGGGAGATTATTGGAGGGTGCACACTCTGGTGCAGCTCTGTATATAAACCAATCAGCTTCTAGGTTTAGTTGTCAAAGCTAAATTGAACAAACAGAAGTTAGAAGCTGATTGGCTGCAATGCACAGCTGCACCAGATTTGGAATGCTCCAGTTTTAGTAAATCTACCTCATTCTGTTAGGTTGGCTACACTCACACCCCTGACTGTGTGAGTGCTTTGTGTAGTGATGCTATACCAGGCTATAATGTTTAGCTACAATGTAGTCTGCAGGCAGGTCATGTCACCTGGCAAAGATCCTTGGCTCACAAAACTAGGCTATTTGTCAGATAAAACATCCAATGTACAAGTATGTATACTATGTATTTAGAGCTCTGTAATAAACCTGTGCATGGGCGTCCGCAGGTAGGGGCAAGGGGGGGGCAAGTGCCCCCCCCCCAGAATCAGGGATTGGACCGGGGGCTCCCCACTCGGTCCCTATCCTCTTGAGCCATGTATGCAGTTTCTGACCATCTCCTGTACCATGTCCACAGTCTCTGACCGTCTTCTGTACTATGTCCGCAGTCTACGACCATCTCCTGTACCATGTCCACAGTCTCTGACCATCTTCTGTACTATGTCCGCAGTCTCTGCCTGTCTCCTGTACCATGTCCACATCTCTGACCATCTCCTGTATCATGTCTGCAGTCTCTGACTGTGATAATGACATTGTCAAAAAGGGGCAGAGCATGGGTGACCTTAAAATGATGCCCCCCCCCCCAAAAAAAGTTCTGCGGACCCCCATTAACCTATGGGTTAGCAAAGCTGGACTTTCATTCCAAATGCAGTGTGACCTACCAGCACTGTGGATCTTGCCAGAATCACCTCTGTGAAGTAGTGTCAAATATAAGGTGTACAATAATCATGCAGTCTGGTAGCAATGCCAAATATTATTTCAGCTTTGGAAATGCTGAATAACAGTACTAAACCACAAATGATCTCATATAATACAAGAACATGCTTGTCAGGAACCATCATCAAGGGTGACATCATAAAGGGTTCACTAAGGGGAGCTTTCTGATCATCTCTGCTGTCAAGTGTTCGCAAATACTTTTATAGCGGTAGTAAACCCATGCATTTAACAGGTTAAAAACCAGTCACATTTCCGGCATGTGCCGGAAATGTAACACTCCCATTGGCTGTGCTCTAAACCAAACTGTCAAACCATACAATGGCTGGTGTCATAGGTGATCACATGTGCAGCATCATGGCAGTTGTAGATTAACAGGTTCTCCACCGCGCGCCGTGTTTTCACGGCGTCAGTCGGGGAGCCCTGCGTGAATCGCCTTAAATAAGCGGCGATCCGCATTTGGCCACCAGGGGCGCGCACGCTCCTGGGGAGTGTGCCCGCGCCTCGGGCGGACCCCGATGTCCGCCGGCGAGCCGCGATGAGCGGCTACAGGGAAAGAACGGGGAACCGCCAATGTAAACACGGCGGTTCCCCGCTCTGTCAGTGGGGTATGAGAGATCTACTGATCCCTGTCACTGGGATCAGTTAGATCTTTCATGCCCATGTTAGCCCAACCCCCCCACAGTAAGAACACATCCAGGGAACACGATTAACCCCTAGCTCTCCCCCTGCAGGTTAACCCCTTCACTGCCAATGACATTTATACAGTAATCAGTGGACATTTAAATTTCTGATCGCTGAATAAATGTCATTGGTCCCAAAAAAGTGTCAAAATGTTCCGACATGTCTGCCCCAATATCGCATTACCGCTAAAAATCGCCGCCATTACTAGTAAAAAATAAAAAAAAAATAAAAACCCCAGAAATGAATTCTCACCATCCGTAAACGCGGCCACTTTTGCGCAAACCAATCAATAAACGCCGATTGCAATTTTTTTTATCGCAAATATGAGGAATTATATAAATCGGCCAAAGACGGTGAAAAAAAATGTTTTTTTATATTTTTTTTTTGGATTTGAATTTTAGCAAAAAGTAAGAAATTTGGGTTTTTTTGCAAAATGGTCGCTCTTCTTTTGTTTATAGCGGCGATCAGAAATGACGCAGAGGTGATCAAATACCACCAAAAGAAAGCTCTATTTGTGGGAAAAAAAAGGACGCAAATTTTGTTTGGGTAAAACGTCGCACGACCGCGCAATTGTCAGTTAAAGCGACGCAGCGCCGAATCGCAAAAAGTGCTCTGGTCCTAAAGTGGGAAATTCTTCCGGGGCTGAAGTGGTTAAACAGAGGCCAAGATGGCGGCTTCCTTGGCTGAAAATGATAGGAAGGTTTACTACCACTTTAAGTGTTTGTCATCTCAACATTTCATATTTCTGATATGTGTCTGTTCTACCATGTAAATACTTTGTATTTATTTCTTTTTGGGGAAAAACATGGTGATCTCACCGGCCCCCCTGCTTTCCTGTTTCAAACTGACCATGCTAGGCATGAGAGCCCATCCATCACAGTGTGGTTAGTTTTCTAGCTGTGCTGGAAGAACAGCCTGCCTTTCTTCCAATGGTCAGACTTGTGTTGACATACCCCCTATACAGCCATTCACTGGGAAGATCAGGGTACTGCTGTTTGTCCTCTCCTTCTGCTCCAAGCCTCCTTTGAAGCTGAGAACTAAGATTTTGTAAAAAACAAACAAACAAAAAAGCAATTTATAATGTGTTTTTATATATACATGCACAAATATCTAGCCTTTAATTTAAATTGTAAACTAAATAGGTTGTTTTTTTGTAATAGGTTGTCTTACAAGGTAAGGGTTCACATATACTATATTGTAAAAGGCATATGGCAACATGCATACCAAAAAATTTTGTCCCGCATTTCTGTGCGGATCACATGCGATCCCAAACTGTATGGCTGAAATCGCATTGCATTCACACTAAGATGGTGCAGAACTCTTTTTTTGGTCCGCACTGGAATTGGATTGCACGGGTGTTCACACATATGCGATCCGATTTTGCACCATTTGACAATTCGCACTGCTATATGTGAACTGATCTGGGGGTGTCATTAACTTTCTATCGACACCTGCAGCGGTTCGCATAGGGCAGTGTTAACCACCAGCGGGTGACATGCGATGCGGGAACTTGCACTGGAATCGCGTGGGTTCTTACATCACATATGTGTGAACCAAGCCTTAGCTGCTTACATAAAGATGGCAAATCTAGGCGCTTTGACCTGCCTAGATCCACCAACATTGGTCCTGAAGAGGAACATTATATCTAACACAAATATGTGGCTGTTGGACAGGGCAAATTGTGGTGAATAAAAATTGTAGAATGTTCAGGATATAACGGTCCTCCAAAGGAATCAATGGCAAATCATTTATAACATCATTATTACTTTGACCAGCAACTGTTAGATTCAATATATAATAATGTTTCACTTTTTTTTTTATATAATCTTTATTTTGGATGGTAAAATATAGAAAAGGACATATAACATTCAGAAAGTCAGAAAAACCATACAGTAGTGGCGGTAGGCCGATTAACAGATATGAGTCAGTAACAGCAGAAATCACCTTGGCACAATCAATCTTATGTCACATATGACCTTTTCCTAGTTTGTGTCCTACAAATATGTAGGGCAAGTGTCTACATTGATGTACCAATCCAGGACTATAGCTTAAAGCCTTGTATTAGAGTTACGGTGCCAAGGGGCCATGGTCCCACCCAGAGGGATGTAAACATAAACAAACAAACACATAATAATCCTAAAAAAAGAGAAAAAAACTGAGAATAAGGCCTCATACACACGGGCATATCTAAAAAAATAAACAAAACGTCAGGCCCGACGTCAAGGAAAAAAAGTCGACGTTTTTCGGCGTTATGCATTGGCGTTTTTGAGCGTTAGTGAGCGTCGGCGTCAATAGGCGTTTTTTAAAAAAAAATCATCCCTCTGCTATTTTTCAACCTAAAAACGTCGGCGTCAAAAAACGCCGGTACAATATTAGGTGGCGTTTGTTGGCGTTTGTTGCCGTTTTGTGGCGTCGGCGTCAAAAAACGTCAAAACGTTACAGCCTCAGAACGCGATGGCCATGGGTTCTACTTTCTGCTCACTAACGCCGACGCCATCTACAGCTCAAAAACGCCGACGTTTTTATGGGGCCATTGACTAACATGGAGAGCTTCAAAAAACGCCAGAAAACGCCGGCGTCAAAAAACGTCCGTGTGTATGAGGCCTAAAAGAGTAAGAGAGAGTCCAATCAGCACCATTCCTTAGGTTGTATTAGCATTAGCATTAGTGCATCATTTCCATAGATCTGTCGCAAAAAATCCCACTCCGAACACCTATAGATGATAGTATGTTTCAAGGAAGTCCCTGGCTAGGTGACTTTGGGGTCTGGCAACACCATCAGACTGCGGTACCTGGCTATTGTTAGATGTGTAGTGAATCCAGGTGGCCCATATACTGTAAAATTTTTCATATCTGTCCTTGCATTTGGCCACCCACTCCTCCGCTGCCATTATTGTGTTAACTAAACGAACCCAGTCGTGTCGACTAGGAACATGCGTCGATTTCCAGTGTACTGCCATTAAGCGTCGAGCAGCATTTAAAAGGTGCGGCAGGACCGACTTTCGGTGATGGCTAAGAGGAGTGGTGGGCACATGCAAGAGGATATCCATCTGAGAATCTCTCATATCAACATCCAGAATTATTTTTATCTGATCTCTGAGGTCCATCCAGAAGGTCCGGAGACACGGGCACTCCCATCAAATATGTAGGAAGGTGCCACAGAGTCCACAGCCTCTCCAGCAGGCGTCAGAGACTGGCCAACGTGGTCGGTACCCTGTACCACCGGGATAATATTTTAAAGCTGTTTTCCTGCATTTTAGTATCTACAGTGCTTTATGGGTTAGGTTAAATAACTGATCCAATTGGGTCTCCGTAAAATTGTGCCGCAGGTCCCTTTCCCATTCCCGCACATAGACTGGCCTATCTTTATATTCAAGTGACTGTAGCAGTTCATAAAGTACCGATATGGAGTGGGGAACTGGTTCCACACACTTGCACAGTTTCTCGAATGAGGTCAGAGAAAATGGGGATCTAATGGTATGTGGCAAGCTGTTAATGAAATGGCGCAACTGACCATAGCGCCAGTCATCCACCAGAAATCGACCAAACTGGGATAAAAGCCATTCCAGCAATACCGGGCCTTGTTCATTAATGAATCTCCCACATCGAGCCTCCCCATCCTCTGCCCACGTGCGAAAGAAGGAGATGTGCTACCCCATGGCAAACCAGGGAAAGCCACAAAGGGGTGATAGCGGGGAGCCAGGAGGGGACAATTTCCCCTGAGCATTCAAGGTATCCCACAACCTCAGCACCCAGGCAGAGAGAGGAGACATAAAATCGGGAGACCCGTGGCAGCCATGGGGCATGAGCTAGGTTACGACCGGCTATGAGTTTTTCAAGTGGGACAAATTATTTTGTAGATGTATGGTGATGCCAGTCCAAAATCCTCTGCAACGCAATCGCTTTGTAGTATTTTTGCATGGAGAGACCCCCAGCCCTCCCAGCCTTTTAGGCCGTTGTAATGTGCTAAGGGCAATACAGGGATTCTGTCCATGCCAGACAAACCTCAAGAACATACTGTTGAAGGTGGAGAAAAAGGATCTGGGTAAAGATATGGGCGCCATTTGGAGGTAAAAAAGTACCCTCGGTAGGATGTTCATTTTCAAAATACTGACCCGACCCATCCAGGAGAAAGTGGTGCGATCCCAGCATAGCAAGTCGGCTTTAAGTGTGGAAAACAAAGGGGTATAATTACAGGTGTAGAGTTGTGCGTAATGGGCATGAATTTGGATACCTAGGTATCTCAGGGAGAGGTTACACCAGGTGAAGGAGAAAGAGGCCTGTAAATGAGTGCGTAAGGTTGGTGAAATAGCGAGAGGTAGGATCTCAGATTTACTGTAATTAATTTTAAAGTTAGTGTGTGAATGGAACCTCTGTAGTTCCACCATTATGTTAGGAAGAGATATGAGCGGGTCTGCAACATAAAACAAGACCTCATTAGCATATGCGGATAATTTGTGCTCCGTCCCGAAATATTTAATGTTAGGGTTTAGATGAATCATATTTAAAAGTGGTTCTAGGGTTAGGAAAATAAGAGGAGAAAGGGGGCATCCCTACCAGGTCCCGTTACGTATAGAAAAGGCGCTCGAGAGAGTTCCATTCACCTTAACCCTGGCTTCGGGGGAGCTATATAAGGATCCTATCCAACTTAGCATATTTTGACCAAGGCCTAGCCTGTCGAAGGCCTTTTCAGCGCCGGTAGACAGCAAAAGACAGGGTGAAATGGACTGTTGCAGGCCTACCCAGTGAATATAGTAGGTATCTCTTTCATATATGGTTCTGATTGTGGGTAAAGAAAAAAATACGTTATAAGTAATGATAACCAAAATTTAAAATGCTAGTGTGCCAATATCGCTATGTAGTGATGGGGTGAGTATTTTTGGAATGTAATACTGGAAACAGATGTGCCTTGTCGGATGCTAAATAAAATGATCTGTCCCCCTAACTTTCAGTAAATAAACGTATTAATGTGCTAGTATCGTGTTGTCATGTGACAACCCCAGTTGCACACATTCCAAGTAAAAAGAATACAAAGAATACTGCTGACAGTGCTTATCGTTTTGCAGATACAGGCTAAAGCGGCTATATCACTTTCCTAAAAATGAATGTGCTAGTATCATATATGTATTCACGTTGCCCTGATATTTTAAGGTGCTTGTACAAAGTGATATAAAGAGGTGCTGATAAATCTTTACATAAAATGTATCCAGCACTAGTGTTAAAAGTAATAATGTGCTAGTATTGATGTGCTAGTATCACAGAAAACAAGGACCGTAGATATCCCGAGTTACTGTGATATTAAAAAACTCAGTGAACAACCTACTCTACTGGTACAGGCTGCTACCGTGTTGTCCAGTGGTGGTGCTGCTGAGCAGTCGCTTTTGGCGCGAAGAGAGCGAAGAGTGCAGGGCAGAGTGTCAGCGTGGGACAGCGTGCGTGCGGGAGCCGCAGACCCGACCCGACCCGACCCTACCCTACCCCCCCACTCCCGGAGATAGGAAGGCGGAGGCACAGGTAGAGGGCACTTTGACCCCCCCCCCACCGAAAGAAGAGGCAGGCGGGCGGCTCAGGTCGGGAAGAGAGAAGGCGGCGGGCGAGGCACAGGCGGCGGGAGAGGCACAGGTAGGGGCACTCAACCCCCCCCCCCGCACCGTAGGAGGAGGCAGGCGGGCGGCTCAAGTCGGGAAGAGAGAAGGCGGCAGGCGAGGCACAGGCGGCGGGAGAGGCACAGGTAGGGGGCACTCAAACCCCCCCCCGACCGTAGGAGGAGACAGGCGGGCGGCTCAGCCAGGCAGGGAGGAGGCTCACAGTAAGACAGGCAGAGGGGAGGAGGCGGACGGATGAAGACTGACAATGAGAGGCAGTGGTGAGTGCAGATCGCACTGTGTGACGGAGACAGGAGGGGGGGAGGCTAAAAGCAGAGACTGACAAGCTGCAGAGTGTCAGATTACAGAGACTAAACACAACTGTTAATAAAAGACTGACTGAGACCTGAGTATTGGAGAGTACCTGAGTATTGGAGAGTACCTGAGTATTGGAGAGTACCTGAGTATTTGAGAGTACCTGAGTATTTGGGAGTACCTGAGTATTTGGGAGTACCTGAGTATTGGGGAGTACCTGAGTAGTTGAGGGTACCTGAGGATTGGAGAAGTACCTGAGTAATTGAGAGCACCTGAGTATTGGGAATTTTGGGGGTGTTTGAGAGTACCTGAGTATTGTGGGTACTGGGAGTACCTGAGTGTTGGGGGTACCTGAGTATTTGAGAGTACCTGAATATTGGGGGGTACCTGAGTGTTGGGAGTATTGTGAGTACCAAAATATAAGGTGAATAACTGGGTATAGGGAATACCGGTGCATAGCAAGTACCAGGATACCAGGTGAGTACCAGAGTACTGCATTGTGAGTACCAGAGTGTGAAGTGAGTACTAAGCGCTGAGTATTAGCGACAGGCAGCCAGCGGTTAGTTAATTGGCTAGGGCATCATTTCCAGTCCCCACTAAAAAAATAGGTACGATGCCCGGCGGGTGTGGAGAAGCGATTCGGTGTACATCTTGTCACATGTATGCATTCCTTGATCATGAGATCAAGGGCGAATACTGCTGTAGAAAATGTAAGAGCGTTGTTTCCCTGGAAGCCCAGGTCCTGAATCTAAGGAAGCAACTGTCAACACTGAGACGACTCTCCATACTTAAGGAGAGTTGGGATCGTACTCGGCAAAGGCGTTATAGTGTGTTACCCCACATGGATAACCCCACGAGGTCGGGTCCTAGTCGGAGGGACTGAAATAGGGAAGATGGGAAGGATTGACAGTGGGTAGATGAGACAAGACCACGGACGCGGAGACACAGAGGTGGGCGGAGACATGACCGGGGACGGCCGTGGACGGCTCATGCTAGGGTTGAGAGGAATTCATACCTCTCAGCAGAGTCACAACTGTCAACGAAGGAATCTAAGTCCTGGACCCGAAGGTCCCTTTGTTGCGAGAATGTAAAAGATGTCGTCATAAGCGGGAACTAGAGTACTAGTTCCTTACGTATGTACACTGTTCTACATGTGGCTTAGC
>BLSH010068731.1:1766265-1779449 GCA_018402905.1 Glandirana rugosa
AAATCAATAATTCTCCCATTATACAAGTCCCTGGTGAGGCCGCACCTGGAGTATGCCGTCCAGTTCTGGGCGCCGGTCCTCAGGAAGGATGTCCAGGTATTGGAAAGGGTTCAGAGAAGAGCCACAAAGCTAATTAAGGGATTGGAAGACCTTAGTTATGGGGAAAGATTACAAGCACTGAACTTATTCTCTCTGGAGAAGAGACGCTTGAGAGGGGATATGATTTTAATGTACAAATATTGTACTGGTGACCCCGCTATAAGGACAAAACTATTCAGTGCAAGGGAGTACACAAAGACACGCGGCCATTCACTAAGAATAGAGGAAAGGCGGTTTAACCTTAAAATGCGTAGAGGTTTCTTTACGGTAAGAGCAGTGAGAATGTGGAATTCTCTTCCACAAGCAGTGGTCTCTGCCAGTAGTGTAGATACATTCAAAAAACTACTAGATGCACAACTAAGGGACCAAAGCATTGAGGGATATACAATGTAATACTGACATGAAAGCACACACATAGGTTGAACTTGATGGACTCAAGTCTTTTTTCAACCTCACTATGTAACAGAAAACAAGGACCGTAGATATCCCGAGTTACTGTGATATTAAAGTGCTTATGCAAAGTGATATATATTGTGCTATTGAGTCTCTTCAAAAAATATATCCAATGAAAATAATGTGCTAGTATTAATGTGCTAGTATTACAACTTGCAAAAACTTAAAACCATGAGTCTGTTGCACTTCGTCCTCTATCTGTTCACAGCAATAGCCAACATCTATTTCTCAATGGTGCAATTAAGTGTCCATAAGATATGGTCCAAAATACAGGCGTGCTCCCCGATTGCCACCCTGCTTACCGGACAGTGCCACCCCACACAGGGGTAAAGCGCAGAGGCGCCTGTCTCAGGCAGGTGTGTCAGGGATCCTCCGATTGGTGGTTGGTCTCTCCTCTCCAGATTTTTTCTCCCGGGATATTTCTCCAACAGGTTGTCTCCTTTCCCAGGCGGGTCCCAGGTACTATGGGCAGATGGTGATCTTTCCTTCGCGATGTGAGTTCCAGGGGGTTGGTGTCGTGATGGATCCTCCAAATTGTGTGGGATGTCCAATTCATGGAAGGAATGGGAACAACTCCATAGCGTGATTCAGTTTTAAAATGAGGTTTATTTCTTAGAACAAAAATCATACACAAGTCCAATCATGCAGTATGCTCCAAAACAGAAGTAAAAACAGTCACTCTGTCGTCCAGACCACTTTCCTCCTAGTGTGTAGGTAAATCCTCCCTATTGATGAAGGCATATGCACACTTCCTCCATGTGTTGTTGTTCTGAGGTGACACCTCAGAAGACGTCCATAGGACGAAAGGCCTCAGGTGATACCAGATCGCATACCACGTCACTTCCGGTCTTACCCAGACTCTTCCGGTTCCACCTAGTGAAGCGCAACAACACATGGAGGAAGTGTGTATATGCCTTCATCAATAGGGAGCATTCACCTACACACTAGGAGGAAAGTGGCCTGGACGACTTATACCCTTAGGTATAATCAGTCGCGGCTGGTGAATATTTAGGATGGGGGGTCCAAGGCCCCGCCCTTCCTTTTTGACTCCTCGTACTTCTCATAAGCCCCACCCCCTTATAGAATCCACCCACTCTGTCCCCTGTATTCCACATATTGTGCCAATAGTATACAGCCTGGCATCACAGGACACAGTATACAGCTCAGCATCACAGGTGGGGTATATTGCAGCCAGTACACAGTACACAGCTCAGTATCACAGGTGGGGTATATTGCAGCCAGTACACAGTATACAGCTCAGCATCACAGGTGGGGTATATTCAGTCAGTAACACAGTATATAACCAGTACACAGTATATAGCCGGTACACAGGTAGGGGTGTATTCAGCCAGTAACAGAGTATTTAGCCGGTACACAGCACAGCACTTCGTACTGGTCCGGGAGTCAGCCGCTCTCTCATGTGGCGGCGGGAATAACAGACATGCGCTGCTGGACACTCTCCCAGTCCAAGCACCAGCACGTCCACCAGTCCCGCCCCCGCGACCTGACCAATCAGTCACTGGCTGGAGGCCAGCGAATGAGGCCATGGCCAATCAGTGAATCTACGTGTGCTTCGGTGGCGCACATAGATTCACTTTAACCTCCCTGGCGGTATGACTGAGTCTGGAATTTATTGCTGAAAGCGGTAATGGTTTTCTGCATGGAGATATGGCGTTATGTACTATAGGCCTGCAATGGTTAGTAATTACTTACTTAAACCTGACCAAACAACACTCTAGTAGACATCTGAGATGTAATAAAGTAAGAAACACACAAATTCATGAATTATAATCAAATAAATAACATAAATTTATTCAGATGGAAACACTCAGAAAATTTTTAACTACAAAAAATTAATAATCCTCCTGAGTGTGGTAGATCTTGAAGCAGGGTACCACACAAAGTCCAACATCACAATCGGGGCAGTAAAACCTGCTTTCTTTCCGGACCTTCTTCCCATTACCGTCTCTTTTGGAACAGCAGACCACACACATTCTGGTCGCTGCTGCTTTTTTGGCGGTTGGCGGAATGTACTCAATAAAATGGTGACCAGTCATGCGAAGTGGGTTGCAAACGTCCGCAGCCCGACATCCAGATCTGGTCGCAGATGGTACCTCTTGGGTAGCAAAGATCCGTTCGGCCACCCTCCAGATGAACTCAGAGTGGACAACCGGTTTCTCACTCTGAGCTCTGTACAAAATGTAAGCGTTCCAGAGACACTGTTCCAGAATGTGGCGGAAAATTTTTTTGTAATATTTTTTCTGCTGCTTCCGCATTGCTGGATAAAAGGTCATAGCCTGGTCGGCCCGGTCCACTCCTCCCACTGTGCTGTTATAATCTATAACAACCTGCGGCTTTTGTACCTCCTTTCCTGCCCTGGTGGGCACAATAGCAGTGACGGTGTTGTGCACTGTGCTGAGTAGGCAAACGTCCTTTTTGTCCCTCCAGCGCATGGCCATCATTTTGCCTTTTTGAAAGGCCACCAGCTCACCACTTTTTAGTGTCCTTTTGCACAGCATTGATGGCATGTTTTTACGGTTTGGTTTTACCGTACCGTAAGCGTCCGTTTTGTGCTTGATCAGCACCTCATAGAGCTTGGGGGATGAATAAAAATTGTCCGTGGTCACACAGTAACCCTGATCCAACAACGGCTCCATGAGGGTTAGAACAGATGCTGTGGCCAAGATGCTGTGGCCATTCCATAGGCACTGTACTTTGGGTCAAATTTGGTCCCTTTGCCGGTATAGATCACACAGTTCCATATATATCCGGTGGCCGACTCACAAAGCATGAATGTTTTGACTCCAAAGCGAGCTCTTTTTGAGGCTATATACGGTATCCAGCTGAGCCGTCCTTTATAAGCCATCAAGCTTTCGTCGACGCTTACATCGTGGTCTGGTACATAAACCCGCTGGAAATTTGCCACGACCAATTGCCAAACGTTCCAGATCTTTTTTAGCTTTGGCGCAGGATGCGTTTCCTCGTCATACTCCTCATTATTTGTGAAATGTAAATATTTCATAATAAGGGAGAAGGGGTACTCCGACATCACGCAGCCGAAAAAAGGCGTGGCCAGCATTCTGTTTTTGGTCCAGTACCATTTTTGGACCGGCTTGCCCACCACGCCTTGCAGGATAATAAGTCCCATAAAATTCCACATTTCCTCGGTGCTTACCGGCTTCCATAGGCGACTTCTGGAAAACCTGGCCTGCATGCTGAAAGACTGTTGCTCCTGGAAGCGATTTGTCTCCACGACAATTTTTTCAATTATTTAGTCGCTGAGAAATAATTTTAGGAACGCCAGCGGGTTGTCGCGTTCAACGTCCACCTTCATTCCAGGCGATCCGGTGAATGGAAATCGCTGCGTCGCTACCTGATCTGTACCGCTGGCGATAGGGCACCAGATGCGCACGTCACTCAGGTCACAGTCCGGTTCGCTGGTCTCGGTGTCAGTGTCAGCGCCAGATGACTCCTCCCATGACTCGCTGTCACTCACTTCCGCGAGCGTTTCCAATTCGCTGTCACTTTCGCTCAGTAGATCCAAAGGCGATTTTGCGTGTCCAGCTGCCATTTTATTTTTGGGGCAAAATGACAGTGTGTATAAGGAGTAGTGGAGTGTAACAACTTTCTGCAACAAGTGTCAGATCTCTGGTGATACAATGCAATCTACAGATTACATTGTATCACCGGAGCTTATAAACTGTGGGTGTGTGTGTTTACTACTTTTTTTTACACAGGTTTGAATTTGCCGCCCAGTTCCGCTCCCATGTGACACCGCTCACATGACAGCGGAAGAGGGAAGTGACACTTCGCCGGAGCGCGATGCGCTGCCAGCCACTCGCCCGAGCGGAAGAGGGAAGAGCCGGAGAGAAGGTAAGCGCTGCCTGCCACTAGCCCGAGCCTGACTCGGGGTTACCGCTTCTGGCTGCTAATTTTCACCCCGAGTCAGGCTCGGGAATACCGCCAGCGAGGTTAAAGGCTGACCAATGGGCTTTGGGACTTGCTGTCTAAAGACAGCAAGTTTCCCAAAAAAGCAGGGACAGCCATGTACTGGCGGTTTATATATATTTTTTATTCAGACATCCAGCGGGGGGCGGCGCACTAGCGTCCTCTATGGAGGAGCCGTTGCTGGGTATAATAGACCTGTGGGGATAGGCCAGTGATGGCAAACTTTGCACCCCAGATAGTTGAGCATCATGGGAAATGTAGTTCCAAAACATCTAGGATGCCAAGGTTCTCCATCACGGTTATAGGCAGCAGAGGCAAAAGCTGGTTTTCCCCTGTATTAGCCATATTTTTCCCATCATCAGAATTTGGTATTCAAAGTGTCTATTTTTATTAGAAAATCTTTAGAGTAATAATTATATGCCATATCAGTTTTTTTTTTACAAAAATGTGTTTTTCCATTTTTATATATCTTTTTACATTTCACTCATTAGATCCTTCTGAAAAAATGTTTCCCTCCTGCAATGGAAACCACAGTTAGGAACATACAATTTCAGTGTATATACAAGACGACACATTGGTCACTGAATTCAGGATAACAGATAGCAAACTAAATTTATAAAGTTGTGAGATTAAAATGTAGGGGAAGACCCCTTTCACACTGAGGCGCTTTACAGGCATTTTTTAGCTAAAGCTAGCACCTGTAAAGCGCCTCTCAATGAAAGTCAGTGCGTCCTTTCACAATGGGGCGGTGCGCTTGCAGGAGAGGAAACAAACTCCTGCAAGCAGCATTTTTGGGGCAGTGCGGGAGCGAGATATACACCACTCCTCCACCACCCCTACCCATTGAAATAAATGGGCAGCGCTTCTGAAGCTGCTGAACTGCTCTGGAAGGGCTGCGCACCGGCGCTTTTAACCCCTTTTCAACTCCTTCTTAGGGGTTAAAAGTGCCCCGCTTCCGCGCGAATATCGGCACTTTACTGCTGATGCTCGGGAGGCCCCAGTGTGAAAGGGCTCAAAGAAATGAGTGACTTTAGGTTGCTTATGGGTCCCATAATAATGCATTTTATGATAGGAGTACAGATAACTTGCAGTGCAAAGATAAACCTACAAAAGTGGAAGCACAATTTGTTTTCATTTTAATCTGTTTTAATTGTAACCTTGTGGGAAGAATAAAAAATCATTCTAAAATGATTATATCATAGGCTGGCAATGTGCCAACATCTGGCAATAGTAAAGTGATTCTGTAAGCAGTCTGTCTCAACACAACACAGAGACCCAGTCCACAGGAAAGTGCTGGGAGGATGCACGGAGGTGCCGGTCACAAAAGGATACCCAGGGCTGTGAATGCACACACACTGTCATATGATCTCAAAACAAGCAGCTGAGATGAGTTATATTCTCCCTGCCAGGAGCCTCAAATGGATTTTTCAAGCCATGCTCTCATTCCTGCACAATTGGAAACAAATGCCATGGCTTCACTGATGAGCTTTGAAATTAAATTCTTTCCAGATCTTCCCATAGATTTTTTTTTTCTCGAGGAAACAAAAGTTCTTTCCTATGTCTGCCACTTCAGTCTCCTTGGATAGTTACCCCTTTGCATTCCCTAGAGATTGCAATCTGTTTTCCAAAAAGCCACATCCAAGTTCTGTCCCATGTGTTACCCATCATGCGTTAACTACTAGAAAGACTCGTCACCAGGGGAAACGCTGTCCTCTTATTAGCCATTCATCTTGGAGGGCAGCATATCCTCTAACATTGTTAGGTTTGTCTGGGAACTATGCCTGACCTTTGGCTGCACTTTGTATCCGATAACCTACGTATACTTGTAAGATGTTCATGGCAGCAATTCTATCTATTTACCTGCACATACATACATTATATACAATTCACTGCATAATTAGAAGGCATATGCATTACTACTAGTCATTCAGGTTTACAGACCCAAGGAACAAGTACACACTTTTTTTAAAAAAAAATGTTTTATATAAACAAAGACATGAGACAGATACCACATTAATGAAACATGAAATGTACAGGTTTCCAAATACAACTTGGGTGACCATATAGTACATCTTGAAACATGTATACCTAATACACTATACCATTGGGACCTCCAGGAGCTCCAAACTAAATGACAGGGGTCCTGGTTCACCCTAATTTTCCTTTTTATATTTTCCCAGAAAACAGACAAAGAAAAGAGAGAAATAGAAAATACAGAGGTAGTATAAGTACACACTTTTTAAAGAAAGAAGTAATGGTCCAAGTAATATGAACACAAATACTGTGCAACCATAGGTACCACCCGGCACCATAATCAGTAAACTTCTTGGTACTGAACCTTTTTTAGAGAGGTTCACACTGAAGTGACTTGTCATGCGACTTGAGTGGCCTGAAAGTCGCGATCCATGCAGTACAATGGAACCGTTCTAATAGGAGCTACCCAAGTCGCTCCGACTTAGAAAAAGGTTCCTGTACTACTTTGGGGGAGACGTCAGGAGACTTGCATTGACTTCTGTTACAGAAGTCGCCTGCAAGCCGTGCTGAAGTTGTGCTATGCGGGGTGGCTCAGAGTGGCCTCGTAAGTCGGATCGCCCCTGTCTGAACGGGCCCTTAGAGGTCAGTTTATGATAGGTGATTGGCTTTTTTCATTTCTAAATGCTGTAAATGGTGATGTCCTTGTGTGTATGTGGTCCATGCATGTGCTGTAGTCATTAAAAGAGTCTCTTACTGTCTGTTCTAGATCTCTTTCTACACTTTGATTTGGGGAACACCCAAAACCCCAAAGCCATCAAATGTTTCTTATCATAGGAGTCCTTAAAGTGGTTTTAAAGGCTCTATTTTTACCTTCATGCATTATATGAAAAACCTTCTCTGTGCAGCAACCCCACAGCCCCCTAATACTTGCCTAAGCCCCATTTCGATCCAGCGATGTGCAGGAGTGCCTCGGCTCTCTGGGAACTTTGCCTTCTTTGCCATTGGCTCCCGCTGCTGTCAATCACAGCCACTGAGCCAATCAGGAGAGACAGGGGGCAGGGCTGAGCTGCAGCACTGTGTGTGATTGGGAGCAAGCCTACTTGGGTGCCTCCATTGCAAACTGCTTGCTCTGGGGGGACACTCAGAAGGAGGGAGGGCCCAAGAGCACCGCCGAGGGACCTGAGAAGAGGAGGATCCGGTCTGCTCTATTATAAGATGTTTGTTATTTAAAAAAAAAAAGAAGAATACTTTAATATAATTTTAAAGCTGAACTCCAGGTATGATCTTAATTATCCAAAACCAAAAAATACCCTGTGCTAATAAATAAACAATTTTAACTGCTGCATCCACCTCACAATCTAGATACAAGATGTGAAAACAATATTCCTATATAAAACATATGAACATGCTGTCTTCTTTAAATCCATACGTGCTGAATCACAAAAATAGTAAAAAATATAATTGCTTAACATATGTAACAAACACTGTATAAATCATCCTAACAATATGTGATTACATATTTAAAAAACATGAAAAATATTATGTTTGACCGTCCCTTTAACTACTTCCGGACCACCCTGCACACATATACTGCGGCAGTATTGTTCACGCTCCCTGGTCTGGGGCGCGCACCACCGCCAATCCACTCCCGCTGTGATTGGCCGGGCCATCACACGATTGTTCTCGGGAGTGACAGAACGGCAGTTTGCCTATGTAAACAAGGCAGACCGTCGTTCTGTCAGACAGGGAGAGAGAGATCTGTGATTCCTACTAATCCGGAACACAGATGTCTCTATTTGTCCAGTGTCAGCATCCCCCACACAGTTAGAAAACACTCCCAGGGAACACATTTAACCCTTTGATCGCCCCTGATGTTAATCCCCTCCCTGCCAGGGTCATTTATACTGTGACAATGCATTTTTTTAGCATGGATCTCTGTATTGGTGTCACTGGTCCCCAAAAAGTGTCAATGTGTCCACTGCAATGTCGCAGTCCCGCTAAAAATCGCTGATCGCTGCCATTCTAGTAAAAAAAAAAAAGTTCATAAATCTATCCCATAGATTGCAGATGCAATAAATTTTGCGAAAACCAATCAATATACACTAATTGGCATTTTTTTAAACCAAAAATATGTAACAATACAAATTGGCCCAAATTGATGAAGAAATTAGATTTTTTACATATTTTGTATTGGATATGTTTTATAGCAGAAAGTAAAAAATATGGGTTTTTTTTTTTCAAAATTGTTGCTCTTTTTTTGTTTATATCGCAAAAGAAAGCTCTATTTGTGAGAAAAAATGGACATCATTTTTGTTTGGGTACAATGTTGCACGCAATTGTCAGTTAAAGTAACGCAGTGCAGTATCACAAAAAATGGCCTGGTCATTAGGGGGGTAAATCCTTCTGGGGCTGAAGTGGTTAAATATTAAAAGACATGAAATGGCAAAAAGTGCAATCATAAAACCAAATAATCAGTGATAAATGAATCATCAATCACACTTAAAGTGGTAGTAAACTCTGTACTACCACTTGCAGTGCCAGGATATCCCGGTGGGCCGTCTGCCCTGGGGCCGCTTTGAGCTGCTGCTGCAGCTGGGCCGATCCTGAGCCTCAGAGTTCTCCACTCCCTCCCTCCTCCGCTCCTCTATGGTGGCCATCTCCCGCAGTGTCAGTGAGCTTTGCTCTGACATATTCAGCGTGCTGTATTAAAGCCCCACCTCCTAGAGCAGCAGATCCTATGATAATAAATGTCACACTGATCTCCCGCCATTGGATTAGTGTAAAATTTATTATTATAGGATCAGCTGCTCTAGGAGGTGGGGCTTTAATACAGCACGCTGAATATGTCAGAGCAAAGCTCACTGACACTGCGGGAGTTCGTTGCTCTGTGTGTAATACATGTGGGCACAGGCAGGCTGCATTTGTGGGCACAGGTAGGTGACATTTGTGGGTACAGGCAGGCTGCATTTGTGGGCACAGGTAGGTGGCATTTGTGGACACATGTAGGTAGCATTTGCAGGAACAGGTAGGCTACATTTGTGGGCACAGGTAGGTGGCATTTGTGGACACAGGTAGGTGGCATTTGTGGGCACAGACAGGCTGCATTTTTGGGCACAGGTGGCATTTGTGGGCACAGGCAGGCTGCATTTGTGGGCACAGGTAGGCGGCATTTGTGGACACAGGTAGGCGGCATTTGTGGGCACAGGTAGGTGGCATTTGTGAGCACCGGTAGGCTGCATTTGTGGGCACAGGTAGGCTGCATTTGTGGGCACATACAGGCTGCATTTGTTGGCACAGGTAGGTGGCATTTCTGGACACATGTAGGTAGCATTTGCAGGAACAGGTAGGCTACATTTGTGGGCACAGGTAGGTGCCATTTGTGGGCACAGGTAGGCTGCATTTGTGGACACAGGTAGGTGGCATTTGTGGGCACAGACAGGCTGCATTTTTGGGCACAGGTGGCATTTGTGGGCACAGGCAGGCTGCATTTGTGGGCACAGGTAGGCGGCATTTGTGGACACAGGTAGGCGGCATTTGTGGGCACAAGTAGGTGGCATTTGTGAGCACCGGTAGGCTGCATTTGTGGGCACAGGTAGGCTGCATTTGTGGGCACATACAGGCTGCATTTGTTAGCACGGGTAGGTGGCATTTGTGAGCACAGGTAGGCTGCATTTGTGGACACAGGTACGCTGCATTTGTGGGCACAGACAGGCTGCATTTTTGGGCACAGGTAGGTAGCATTTGTGGGCACAGGCAGGCTGCATTTGTGGGCACAGGCAGGCTGCATTTGTGGGCACAGGTAGGTAGCATTTGTGGGCACAGGTAGGCGACATTTGTGCGCACAGGTAGGCGACATTTGTGGGCACTGATAGGCTGCATTTGTGGGCACATGCAGGCTGCATTTGTGGGCACAGGTAGGTGGCATTTGTGGGCACAGACAGGCTGCATTTGTGGGCACAGGTAGACGGCATTTGTGAGCAGAGGCAGGCTGCATTTGTGGGCACATGTAGGTGGCATTTGTGGGCACGGGTAGGCATTTGTGGGCACAGGTAGGTGGCATTTGTGGGCACAGGTAGGCGGCATTTGTGGGCACAGGCAATCTGCATTTGTGGGCACAGGCAGGTGGCATTGATGGGCACAGGCAGGCGGCATTTGTGGGCACAGGTAGGCAGTATTTGTGGGCACAGGTAGGTGGCATTTGCAGGCACAGGTAAGCTGCATTTGTGGGCACAGGTAGGTGGCATTTGTGGGCACAGGTGGGCTGCAATGGTGCAGCATTGACGGGCACTGATAGGCGGCATTGATGGGCACAGGTAGGCTGCATTTGTGGGAACAGGTTGGCGGCATTGGTGAGCACTGATAGGCGGCATTGATGGGCACTGGTAGGCGGCATTGATGGGCACTGGTAGGCTGCATTGATGGGTACTGGTAGGCTGCATTGATGGGCACTGATGAGGCTGCATTGGTGGGCACTGATAGGTGGCATTGATGGGCAGTGGTAGGCAGCATTGGTGGGTACTGGTAGGCTGTACTGATGGGCACTTGTAGGCTGCACTGATGGGCACTAGTAGGCTGCATTGATGGACACTGGTAGCTTGCACTGATGAGGCTGCATTTGGTGGGCACTGGTAGGCTGAATTGATGGGCACTGGTAGGCTGCATTGATGAACACTGGTAGGCTGCATTGATGAACACTGGTAGGCTGCATTGATGGGCACCGATGAGTCTGCATTGATGGGCACTGGTAGACTGCATTGATGGGCACAGGTAGGCTGCATTGATAGGCATTGGTAGGCTGCAAGTATACTGTACCCATTTATTACTGCTCTGTGCCATTTGCTTTAGTAAATCAGGTCCAGTATGTTAATATTCCAAATTCCACCTTACAGCCACATATTATTGATTGCAGACATAAAATAATATTATTTTCTCTCTCTTTCTCTCTAACATAACCATTGTCTGGAACTGTTTAAACTTTATTCCAGTATTCATAAAACACACAGTTGGTTCCCGTTAAGCCAACAAAATCTGACTCACAGATACTTTAGGATTTAGCAATAGTCTTTTCTGACATCCAGGCATGAGGCCTCATCTAATTATCTCTTGTTTATTGCATCATTTCTCTCCAGGATATACCATTGAAAAGAGTTTTAAAATGAACTTCACCTAGTAACTATACAGATCAATGTTAAAAAAGGGTTATAGTTTTCAAGCAACGGTCCATTCATTTCAGCTTCAAAAAACAGGCTAGGGGTTGTCTTTTGTGATTTTTTACTCATTATTACCTAATCCCAGGAGAGTGATTAGGGCAGGGGATACTCCAAAACGGTTAGTACTTAGCAATTAGAGGGCCGTCGTCTCCTTTCACCTTTGGGAACATATTACATGTTCCACCTGTTTTTAGGGTGGAACATGTCACTTGTTCCCACTGCTGCAGCCTCTCCCTGATCCACCCTTCCTTTGTCAGTAGGGAGATCTTCTCCCCGAACAGGCTCTTATAGCGGTGGGTGCTGCAACTAAAACCAGCTGGGTCCTGCAAATGTCATGCAAGTGTACATGTTCACCAGCACACCGTGGATCCTTGTCCAAAGTATTCTTTATTGAAGAGATCACATCACAGGAAAGTGCAACGTTTTGGAGCCGCGCAGGGCCCCTTCGTCAGGCATATGATGCATGAGATGTCTCAGTCCAAGCTACCTCTGGCACTTAAATCCCAAAAGCACACAGTCACCAGGAATCAATTCAGGGTCCCCAGGCCAACTGCCACCTTCTAGTTTCCCGCAAACATAATCCAGCGATTGAGGCAGTCCTTCTCTAGACCAGATCCCTTTGGTGAAGTCCTGCAGTCAGTGCTAGATCACTTCCAGAACCCAGCTCTGCCACTTAGCAGATTATTGTTATCTGCTTAATTAAAAAAAAAAAAAAAGTAGTTTACAGATCTTCATAGCTCAAGCTTAATGACTCATCCCCTTCTCTCCTACTTATTCTTTTATTCATTATACTGTATCATGTAGAGTCATCATCTGTTGTATCCCGAATCAGAGTAGTAGCTAGGGCACCTGTCTGCAATTGACTAAAAATGGAGGGTTCCTGCGCTAGGACAATATACGTTTCTCTGATAAGGTTTTTCTGTGAAGACTGCTGCCCTCCAAGTCTTTCCCTGCACAGCAAGGTAAGTATTGTGAAAATGAGGTCTGTATTTGGAGATGGCGCTGTCTTTTGAATTACTGAACTTTTTGAATTAATATAAAGTTAGTGCAAAATTGTGCAAAATTCATCAAGAAAATCTCATATATTAAGTGTATAAAGGATGAGTGAGTGAATAAATAAATAAATAATGTGAGAGATGTAAAACTTATATAATAAGATGTGATCCGTAAAAAAAATTTTTTTAATCCGTAAAAAATCCGTAAATAGTCCGTAATCCGTAAAAGTCCGTAATTATTAAAACTTCACAATAATCAAAACCATTAATGATTTATAGAGGCTCTAAATGTGTATGTACGTTATATGTTAAAATATGTTTTATAAAGAAGTCCGTAGGTGGTCCGTAGTCCGTAAAAGTCCGTAATTATTAAAACTTCACAATAATCAAAACCATTAATGATTTATAGAGGCTCTAAATGTGTATGTACGTTATATGTTAAAATATGTTTTATAAAGAATGGTGGATGCCTGAAGAAATATTTTGTATAAAATTGTATATTGCA
>BLSH010068731.1:1780217-1792053 GCA_018402905.1 Glandirana rugosa
TGAAAGGCCACGCCTTACGCGTTTCGTCATAACCGACGTCATCTGAGGCTATGACGAAACGCGTAAGGCGTGGCCTTTCATACGTGATTGTCTGAATCAGTGTGCGAAGCTCTCACAGCAGAAGGAGCGTTCAGCGGGCAGGAGGAAGGGATATATACCTTCCTCAAGCAGGCAGGGCCTGCAATCCTTTAACTGCAAGCCCGATCCTCTGTTGGAAAGACATTTTAATCTGAAGTTTTTATATTATGTTTTGGACATCATTGCTTCAAATAATAAAGTCCTAAATATTCAAAATACTACACAATCGGAGGATTTTTTCTGCTCTATTTTTTCTGGTCAAAAACCTGGTGGGAAGCGGATTGGCGCCCGGATTGGATGCAGGACTGCCACGTCCAGAGAAAGGAAACCCGGATCCAAGGATAGGAGAAAAGTGCGATCAGCTGGAGGAGACCCAGAACCGAGGAGGAAAAAGACCCCATTTACCACAGGCGTTTTACCCCTGCAGGGGTGGGGAAAGCTGGTAAGTGCGGGCACAGGAGGGGAGCACGAGTCACATCTCTATATTGGATATAACATCGAGCACCAAAGTCACCTTTTTGAATGAAATCTACAATATTAATGACCACAGTATACCATTGTTATTGAGAATCTCTACGGATCATCAGCATCTTCACCTGTCTGCACCCAGCTTACTGCTAGAGATGGAAATGCAAACAGTTGGGGCCACTGATTTTGAGCTGCTCATCATTTAGTAAAAGCAGCAGGGTTTATAGACCATTTTAATTTTTAAATAACATTGTAGTCACGCAAGGCAAGTGCATTAACGTAACGTATACTGTGAATAGAGTTTGATGCTTACCCTGCCATAAGCACAATACTAAAGGTGTTATTTTCCTTCATGGTAAATGGAAACTGTGTTATCTTCAAACACATGCAATGGAATGAAAATTGGAATTTCTGTAAATGATTGAGCATTTGACAGCAATATGTGATAAACATATACAGTTTGTGAGCACCAATTCCCTTATATAGTTGACGTTTGTGCACCATTCACCTTTTTAAAGGGTCAGCTACAAAATTTTCACTGCACATATAATGATTTAAATTTTTCAGAGGGCGCCATCATTTGTTTCAGAATCACCATAAATTAATATTACTTAAGAAAATCCCACCTCGCTAGACCTTCACTTGTCACTTGTAAGCATTAAATAAAATGTATGTTAATTTTATTTTTTTCACTGTTGGTAACACCGCCTGCTCAATCTGGAGCTGACATGTAAGTAACTCAGGGATGGATACTTTTTCTTTCCCCTTTTTCTTTTTTTGAGTTAACCATCAAACTACATTGGTATTGTAACCTGGGGGTTTGTTAGCTCTCGTGATAGATGCGTTTCCCACACAGGGGTTTTTCTCCAGTAAATACGATACAGAAAATGCCAGCCCACCTGGCTCTCTATTTAGCAGTACATCTGGTGTTTTCCTCGGTCATAAAGACCATGGGTTCTTCAGTGCTGACGGGTACACTCTAATGCACACAGCTCTACTCTGGCCTAAAGCCTCGTACACACGGGTCGACGATCCTAAACAACAGGTCGTACGAACGACCGTTGAATGCTAAATCGACCGTTAGTAAACGCGATTAGAACAGCCGACGTACGGCGGTCGTACAACAGAAGTTGTATGAGCAGACTAGAAAACTTGGTAGTATCAAGAAGCGGTTGTACGACCGTTGTATCGCGTGCACAGAGAAGTTGGTCCAACAAGTTGTATTGTCCAAAAAAACGCATGCTTAGAAGTCAGGAATGGCCGGACGTAGGGTTGCCACATCATCCCTTTAATCCAGGACACATATGAATTACACAGGTTCTGAGGTTAATTTAATGCAGATAAGGCACCAAGTGAGTTTAATTGCCACCTTAATCAGCCACAGAACCTGTGTAATTAATATGTGTCCTGGATTAAAGGGATGATGTGGCAACCCTAGCCGGACGCTAATTACATGCACCTGAACTTTCTCTTTATACTTTCATAACACGTCACTACGTTCGGCTTGGTTGTACGATCGCTTAGTGCATATCAGTACGCGAGATACAACAGCCAACATACGATTTGAGCCGTTTGGTCGTATGCTCGTCGACCCGTGTGTACGAGGCTTTAGTCCTCAGGCCGTTTACTGTCTCTTACAGACACACAGGCTTTGGCTGCCTCCTGCGGCCCCTCTGACTCCTGGAGAGGAATGGCGTCCACCTGACTCCCCATGCACAGACCTCCTGTCTCTTGGGTGGAGAAGTCTCCAACTGGGAGCCATAAGGTATTCTCATACCTTCATTATAAGGGCTGTGCTTACCTGAGCACACACCCTGCTGGTCATCTACAAAACCTTGACACAGGGTTGGAGATTCCATCCCACCCAAGACACTATGGAATCTCCCAAATACAGAGCCCCATCCAGGTATACCAAAACCTGGAGAAAGCTGCAAAAGCAGTTTTCTCCACTCCACAGCTACACTCTGTAGTCCTGCACTGAGCCAATGTGCACACTCTGTGTTCTTTAAATCACCAATTTCACAGTGACAGCATCTAATCCTGTCACAGTATCTATATG
The DNA here is from genome assembly GCA_018402905.1 of Glandirana rugosa. Taxonomy (NCBI): domain Eukaryota; kingdom Metazoa; phylum Chordata; class Amphibia; order Anura; family Ranidae; genus Glandirana; species Glandirana rugosa. Next base: position 1,782,823 of record BLSH010068731.1, read on the forward strand.
TTTTTTGCACATACCTTGCATCCACTCCTGAAGAAGCGGAGTGAATTTCACAAAACGCACGCATCAGGCTTTTTTAGATGCATTACAATCATGCGTTTACAGTTTAGATTAACCACTTACCAACTGGAGCCCTTTTTTATATTTGTTGGTTACAAGTTAAAAACATTTTTTTTTGCTAGAAAATTACTTAGAACCCCCAAACATTATATATATATATATTTTTTTAAACACCCTAGAGAAAAAAATGGCGATCATTGCAATACTTTTTGTCACACAGTATTTGCGCAGTGGTCTTTGAAGCGCGATTTTTTTGGAAAAATGTTACTTTTTTGAGTTAAAAAAAAAGGCAACAGTAAAGTTAGCCCAATTTTTTTGTATATTGTGAAACAGGATGTTACACTGAGTAAATAGATACCATACATGTTACGGTTGAAAATTGCGCACACTCGCGGAATGGCGACAAACTCCAGCACTTAAAAATCTCCATAGGCGACATTTTAAAAATGTTTAACAGTTAACAGGTTAGATGTACAGAGGAGGTCTTTTGCTAGAATTATTGCTCACACTCTGGCGATCGCAGGAATGGTGGCTCTTTAAAAAAGTTTTTATTTATTTTATTCATTTTTTTTTTAACACTGTTCCTTTAAAAAGAAAAAAATATGATCACTTTTATTGCTATCACAAGGAATGTAAACATCCCTTGTGATAGTAATAGGCAGTGACAGGCACTCTTTATGGAGGGCTGGGGAGTCTAAAAATCCCTCCTTTACACTTCACAGTATTCAGATCGCCAAAAAGTGACGTTGTGACGTTGTGACGTTGCTTTCGGAATTTGTCAAAGGAGACCCGATCAGTCTATCAGGTCTCCTTTTAGCCAGCGGAGGCGCCGGATAAGAGCTCCGGTCTCCAGGTGGGACGGGAGGCCGGAGAAGAGTGGCGTAAGGTGGCGGGAGGGGATAACGATCAAGCGGCTCCAGAGCCGGATCGGCCAATACCGGCGGATAGCTGACCGTCCGCTCTAAAAAACGGTACCGGGATATAGCCTGTAGCTGCAGACTATATCCCGATACCATCCACTTAAAGCGGCCGCCGTTCATTTACGGCGATTTGCAGGAAGTGGTTAATAACTTTCTGCCATCATTAATGATTTTAATATATATTTTAAGAAATGGATTACAAGCCAGCTCACAATGATTTTACTTTATACTGCTATGTGTTATTCATGACATCTGTGTATATACAGTTGTGCGCATAAGTTTACATGCCCTGGCAGAATTTATGATTTCTTGGCCATTTTTCAGAGAATATGAATGAGAACATAAAAACTTTTCTTTCACTCATGGTTAGTGTTTGGTTGAAGCCATTTATTATCAATCAACAGTGTTCACTCTTTTTCAATCATAATGACAACAGAAACTACCCAAACGACCCTGATGATTTTGGCCTGATAACATGCACACAAGTTGACACAAAGGGGTTTGGATGACCATTAAAGTGGTTGTCAAGTCAGTTTAAAAAAAAAAAACACCTGTAAGAGAAAGGCATAATGAGTTAGTATGCATCGCATACTAGCTCATTATGAAATGCTTACCTTAGATTGACGCTGTAGCAGCGGTCCCCGAGCACCGCTGTGACCGGCAACATGCTGCTTCCGTCGTCTTCCTGGATCATGGGCTCCAACCAATCACAGCACGGACTCCAGCGCTGTTATTGGCAGGAGCCCCGCTGACGTCACTCCCGCACATGCGCACGGGAGCTGTCATTTACGCCACACTTCATGAAGAAATGGCCCAGTCGGGCTGTTTCTTCACTACGCATGTGCCGATGATGGGATTACAGGGAATATTTCCTAAAAGGTGCAAATTTAGGAGATAATCCTGGGACCTACAGGTAAGCCTGAATATAGGCTTACCTGTAGTTTAAAGTGGTTGTCATGACTTGACAAACACTTTAAAAGTAACCATCCTCACCTGGGATCTGTTTGCTTGTAATTAGTGTGTGTGTATAAAATAAAAGGTCAATGAGTTTCTGGACTCCTGACAGACCCTTGCATCTTTCATCCAGTGCTGCACTGACGTTTCTGGATTCTGAGTCTTGGTGAAGGCAAAACAATTGTCAAGGGATCTGCGGGAAAAGGTAGTTGAACTGTATAAAATAGGAAAGGGATATAAAAAGATATCCAAGGAACTGAGAATGACAATCAGCAGTGTTCAAGCTCTAATCAAGAAGTGGAAAATGAGGGGTTTTGTTGAAATCAAACCACGGTCAGGTAGACCAACTAAAATTTCAACCACAACTGCCAGGAAAACTGTTCGGGATGCAGAGAAAAACTCACAAATAACTTTAGGTAAAATACAGGACTCTCTGCAAACATGTGGTGTGGCTGTTTCAAGATACACAATAAGGAGGCACTTGTAGAAAGATGGGCTGCATGATCGAGTCGCCAGAAGAAAGCCTTTACTATGCAAATGGCACAAAGTATCCAGCTTACAATACGCCAAACAGCACAGAGACAAGCCTCAAACCTTTTGGCACAAAGTAATTTGGAGTGATGAGACCAAAATTTAGCTTTTTGGCCACAACTATAAATGCTACATTTGAAGAGGAGTCAACAAGGTCTATGATGAAAGATACACCATTCCTACTGTGAAACACGGAGGTGGATCGCTGATGTTTTGGGGATGTGTGAGCTACAAAGGCACAGGAAACTTGGTCAAAATCAATGGCAAGATGAATGCAGTATGTTATCAAAAAATACTGGAGGAACATTTGCACTCATCAGCCAGGAAGCTGTGCATGAGACATACTTGGACATTCCAACATGACAATGATCCAAAACACAAGGCCAAGACGACCTGTCATTGGCTACAGCAGAAAAAAGTGAAGGTTCTGGCGTGGCCATCTCAGTCTCCTGACCTCAATATCATTGAGCCACTCTGGGGAGATCTCAAACATGCAGTTCATGCAAGACAGCCCAAGAATTTCCAGGATCTGGAGGCTTTTTGCCAAGAGGAATGGGCAGTAGAGTTGAGCGAACCCGAACTGTAAAGTTTCAGTTCGTACCGAACTTTGGGGTGACCTGAACCCGGACATTTGAAAAAAAGTTTTGGTACGAGTTCTGGGTTTGGGTATTTGATCACGCATGTTGAATAGCTGCAGGGCAGCCAATCAACAAGCGTTTTACTGGTTTTCCCTAGAAGCCATTACAGCCATGCCTACTAATGGCATGGCTGTGATTGGCCAGTGCATCATGTGACCCAGCCTCTATATGAGGCTGGAGTCACAGTGCTGCATGTCACATGCTCTCTGGGTAGTGTAGGGAGAGGATGCTGCCGGTGCAGTGAGGGACAGATTGCATTTAGATAGATAGGTAGAGATTCTACTACTACTGCTTTTAGGGACAAATTGCAGATAGATAGATAGGTAGAGATTACTACTACTACTGCTTTTAGGGACAGGTTGCAGATCTCATCCTGCATTACAGAAAGATCTGACTGGACTAGGTAGAGTCTACTGCTTAAAGGGATAGATTATTGTTCTAAAATCATCTCCTAGTTCTATAGGGTCAGGTTCCTGCTGTTGCTGTAAGGGACAGATTATTGTTCTAAAATCATTTTGCAGCCCTCTAGCACTTTCCAGGACTCTTTTACAGTCATTTTTGTGCCGAAAAGTTCGGGTCCCCATTGAATTCAATGGGGTTCGGGGTAAAGTTTGGATCAAATTTCTGTACCGAACCCAGACTTTTTTCCGAACCCAAACATCCATGGGTTCGCTCAACTCTAATGGGCAGCTTTACCATCTGAGAAGATAAAGAACCTCATCCACAAATACCACAAAAGACTTCAAACTGTCATTGGGGTCAAAGGGGGCAATACAAGTACTGGGGAATGTAAACTTTTGATCAGGATCATTTGGGTAGCTTCTGTTGTCATTATGATTTAAAAAGAGTAAACACAGTTGATTGATAATAAATGGCTTCAGCCAAACACTAACCATGAGTGAAAGAAAAGTTTTTGTGTTATCATTCATATTCTCTGAAAAATGGCCAAGAAATCATAAATTCTGCCAGGGTATGTAAACTTATGAGCACAACTGTATATGAATTATAATGATAATATGCCATTGTTATATCTGCGTATATATGTTTGAAAGAATAAATGTGCCATAATACATTTCACCACTTTACCAGATATATGTCACATGCTTCATTTAAAGTCCTAAACCTTTTCCTTTTACATTTTTTTTTCACTGTTACATCTTACAATGCAAACCATGTACTAACAGGCTGCTTATAATGCAGCATGATTATAATTATGGTATATACATACATTGTAAACAGGAGTATAGAAAGCTGTTGGAATATGATTAAAAATATACATCTAAATGATCTTATTATATACATTTAGTGAATGGAACCCATTGATATCACATACTTTCACTTGCTGAAGTGTACTTAGTCTAAAGAGCATATTCACTTGGATAGTGTGCAGAAATCCCGTAAGACATTGCTGCGAAAGTATTTTGGCATGGCATTCTCATTCCAGGCATTTTTGAGCCTATGGAATATGTAATGAACTGGGGTGGCAACATGTAAATGGAAATAAAAAAAGTCATTATTTTTCTCACCTTAAAACAATATTTTCACATACAGGTGATGACATGTTATTTTAAATAATTGATAAATCTCACAAAGCAACAAGTTGTGGTCACACAGGTGAGAACAGAAGAGTTACTAAGTACACTACTAAGTCCTCTTTGTTTTAATGTTCTTTCCATGCAGGCCTAATTAAAAAATGTGTGAAATGTGTTTTGCATTTTCAAGTGAGCTGTGCAATCTGATTTAAGTTCTGTTAAGAAGACTTGCATTTTATTACAGTACCAGAGCCACCAAGCCCCGTTTTCTGTTTCAGATATTCATTTTATTTGGTAAAGTAGACTCCATTGCAAGTTCTTTTGCGCTTTATGAGATGTGATGGAAGCTGTCCAGCAGGCCAGAATGGTCTTCAGTGTTTTTGCAAATGAAAGAAGATTTAGAGTATTTTATTTATTTATTTGAAATATTGAAGAAATTATAGAAAATACAATTTTACATATAGTTACAAGATCCGCATCCATTCCTTTTATCCCACTAATGAGGTACGTTTAAAGTGGCAGTAAATTCATGTTTTCCACTTTTACCTACAGGCAAGCCTATAATAAGGCTTAACTATAGATATTGTGAATATCTCCTAAACTTGCACTGTTTAAGGGATATTCAGAGTGCATGCAGCTGGTGACGTCACTAGTGCATGCAATCTGAAGGTCCGGCATTCAATGCCGGACCTTCAGAGCTCATTCCGTAAACGGAGGGAGTGACATCATCAAGCCCCTGGCCACTCATGTAGCTGGAGGCTACGAACCCGGAATGAAGACCGGGTGAAGATGGAAGCCCTCTCAGCAGTGACAGTGCGACGCTGCAGGGTTTCGTTTTTTTGTGGTTTGTTTTATTAGGATTTTCAAATATAAAGAACAGAGCTTAAGTATACAGTAGACAAAAAAGTTCCATTATTAAGAGAATTTGCATATATTTAAGATACAGTATCAACTTAATGATTGTCAAGGGTATACTTTATGCATATGCACATACAGTACCTCAAAAAAGTGAGTTCACACGTTTGGAACTATTTTATTATATCTTTTCATGTGACAACACTGAAGAAATTACACTCTGCTACAATGTAAAGTAGTGAGTGTACAGCTTGTATAACAGTGTAAATTTACTGTCCCCTCAAAATAACTCAACACACAGCCATTAATGTCTAAACCGCTGGCAACAAAAGTGAGTACACCCCTAAGTAAAAAAAATGTCCAAATTGGGCCCAATTAGCCCTCTTCCCTCCATGGTGTCATGTGACCCGTTAGTGTTACAAGGTCTCAGGTGTGAATGGGGAGCAGGTGTGTGAAATTTGGTGTTATCGCTCTCACTCTCTCATACTGGTCACTGGAAGTTCAACATGGCACCTCATGGCAAAGGATCTGAAAAAAAGAATTGCTGCTCTACATAAAGATGGCCTAGGCTATAAGAAGATTGCCAAGACCCTGAAACTGAGCTGCAGCACAGTGGCCAAGACTATACAGCGGTTTCACAGGACAGGTTCCACTCAGGACAGGCCTCACCATGGTCGACCAAAGTTGAGTGCATGTGCTCAGCGTTATATCCAGAGGTTGTCTTTGGGAAATAGATGTGTGAGTGCTGCCAGCATTGCTGCAGAGGTTGAAGGGGGTGGGGGCTCAGCCTGTCAGTGCTCAGACCATACGCTGCACACTGCATCAAACTGGTCTGCATAGCTGTCATCCCAGAAGGAAGCCTCTACTAAAGATGATGCACAAGAAAGCCCGCAAACAGTTTGCTGAAGACAAGCAGACTAAGGACATTGATTACTGGAACCATGTCCTGTGGTCTGATGAGACCAAGATAAACTTATTTGGTTCAGATGGTGTCAAGCGTGTGTAGCGAGATGAGCAGTACAAAGACAAGTGTGTTTTGCCTACAGTTAAGCATGGTGATGGGAGTGTCATGGTCTGGGGTTGCATGAGTGCTGCCGGCACTGAGGAGCTACAGTTCATTGAGGGAACCATGAATGCCAACATGAACTGTGATATACTGAAGCAGAGCATGATCCCCTCCCCTCGGAGACTGGGTCGCAGGGCAGTATTCTAACATGTTAAGGACCACAAATACGCTTCAAAGACGACCACTGCCTTGCTAAAGAAGCTCAGGGTAAAGGTGATGGACTGGCCAAGCATTTCTCCAGACCTAAACCCTATTGAGCATTTGTTGGGCAGCCTGAAACGGAAGGTGGAGAAGCGCAAGGTCTCTAACCTCCACCAGCTCTGTGATATCATCATGGAGAAGTGGAAGAGGACTCCAGTGGCAGCCTGTGAAGCTCTGGTGAACTCCATGCCCGAGAGGGTTAGGGCAATGCTGGAAAAAAAGCTGTACACTTACTTTACATTGTGGCAAAGTGTAATTTCTTCAGTGTTGTCACATGAAAAGATAGAATAAAATATTTACAAAAATGTGAGGATGTATTCACTTTTGTGAGATACTGTGCATGTACATACATATATATATATATATATATATACACACAGGTATACACATAAAAAAAGAAGAAAGAAAAGAAAAATAGAAAGTAAGATAGAAGAAAAAAGAAAAAAAAAAAGGGAGGAGGGAGATATGGAGATAGGGAAAGGTAGCTTGGGGAAAATGGTAAGGATCTGGGGAGGGAAGTGGAGGGAAACATGGACACGGGAAATAACCGAAAAACTCCCTCATGGCTAGGAGAGAACAGTGACAGGGTCCATTTTAGACCAGGCCAGAAATTCAGATGAATTTCGGAACTCTGACCAGGCAGTTCAAGTGTAAAAAAAATGATCCTCTTTTTCCATTTCCCGTGCCAGCAGCCATTCCAAATCTCTCATGGAGTCTAGTTGGATTGCCCATTCCACGAGAGAAGGTACAGATGTTGACTTCCAATAGCGGGGAATAACTGCTCTGGCTGCAGTAGTAAAATGTCTTTTTTCACTGTCTTAAGGGATCTGGGGATCATAGATAGGAGATCCATCGCGGGTGATGCATGGATAGAGGTATCTAAAAGTTTGCAATATAGATCAAAAATGTTTTTCCAGAACATCCGCACAGGGGGGCAATCCCACCAAATGTAAAACATGTTGAAGGGATTCGTTTTAAGGTAGGTTTCTCAGAATGTGTTAGTATGCGATGCATACTAGTACATTATGACTTTGCCTTGCAGGGGATTCTTTTTTTCTTTAACTGCGGTTTACTATGGTGGAGTGCCAAACATGCATATCTGAAGTGCCATTTAAAAACAGCACTTCAGAAAACATACATGAGCAGCCAATTCACCTGTGAATGATTGTGATCTAAGCAATCATTAGGGCTGGGTCACACCATGAACTACACAGGAATGGGCTGTGCATTCCTGTGAGATTCATATGCAATTTGGGTGCAGTGTGATTTCAGCCCATTCATTTGAATGGGCTGAAATCACGCCGGACAGCACCAAAAGTAGTACATGCACTACTTAAAAAAAAACTCACAGCAACCTTATTGTATGGCACTACTGTACCATGCAATCCAGTGCAGGCAAACCTGTTTGCGAATTGCGATTGGGGTGTCATTAAGTTAACACTGCAATGGGTTTTGAACGCGGTGCGGGAAATAAGCACGGAACACAGATTTCCTTCACCAGATTCTTGTGGGAACTGGCCCCCAGACAGCTCAGATCACAGACACAATGTGCAGATGGGAGCAGCTCCGTACCTTGTAAACAATGCGATGACCAATCACAGACCTGTCTATTAACTCTTTCAACTCCCTTATAACCCGCATATTAACCCCCTAATCGTCATTCTCCCACTGTATGTGAAGTACATTAACCCCTTTGCAGCCTCTTTCCTCTGTTTATAACTTGTTTGTTAACATTGTGCTATATCTAGTACACATTTACAAAGCTTCATGTTTTAACAGCTTCAATACCAGCATGTTTCTTCATTTCCAAGAAACTGTGGCAAAAAAATAGATCATCTTGCTGGGTTCACATTTCCAAGGGGGGTAAATTGCGGGATTTTATTTGTTATGTTGTAAAGTTCTTTCTTCAAAATTGTGGGCCCTTTTTCCTTTATATAGTAAATATTTAAAAAAAAATGATGGTTATTAAATATCACCAAAAGAAAGCAAAACATTTAATACATTGCGGCTTAGCGGTCCTCAGATGTAGTGGCTTAACCACTTCAGCCCCGGAAGGATTTCCAGCTTTAGGACCGGAGCCCTTTTTGCGATTCGGCGCTGCGTCGCTTTAACTGACAATTGCGCGGTCGTGCGGCGTTGTAAACAGTCAATTTCGCTGCGTCGCGGCTTAGCGTTTTTCCCGAGGCCAGGATTTCGACCTTTAGGAAGGCCCCGACTTCACCAATTCGGTGATGTAGACTCCTGGCGATTCGGCGTTACATAATTTACAAAACGAAAGAAAACCACTATAAATTATTGGTAGTAAAAAAAAATTTATAAATGATATATTTCCTTTTTCCCGGGTGTTAAAACTTCTTTCTTGAAATGTTGTATTGTTTATTTTAGGGCGTTAAATGGGGGGAACCTTTACACTTGGGTCGTTCTACTAGATAAAAAAACGGTGTCAAAGAACCTTTACTTCTTTGTACGACCATAAC
>BLSH010068738.1:65092-81059 GCA_018402905.1 Glandirana rugosa
GTATTTGCCTGTGGACTTCGAAAGATACTAGAAGTCCCATAGTAAACTTAGTGAAGTAACAGACGGTTCGATGACTCTGACATTCAATTGGTGAAGTCGGGGCCTTCCTAAATTGGGGAAGAACTGGTCTCGTGAAAAACGCTATTCCGTGACTCAGCGAAATTGGCTGTTAACGCGTCAGCACGTTGTGACATGAGTTTGTTTTAACTGTAGGAAAAAAGGGGTGTTTATCTCGAAAGCGATTACTTTTGCGCAACCAATCAAGATACGCCTATTGTGATTTTTTTTACCAAAAATATGTAGAAAAATATATATCAGCCTAAACTGAGGAAGAAATTTGTGTTTTTATACGCCACCAAAAGAAAGCTCTATTTGTGGGGAAAAAAGGATGTCAATTTTGTTTGAGTACAGTGTTGCACGACTGCGCAATTGTCGGTTAAAGCGACTCAGTGCCTTATCGCAAAAAGTGCTCTGGTCAAGAAGGGGTTAAATCCTTCCGGGGCTGAAGTGGTTAACTTACAGTCTCAGTAGCTTGGCAGACAATGAAGTGATTCAAATGATACCCTGAAGATCATAGAAAGCTTCAGGTGTCCGTTTATGAAACTGAGAAGAGCCGCGATCCTTTATGAAAGTGAGATAATCAGCGGAGAACACCTTCTCTACTGATCATCGCAGGAGACAGCGAATCTGTCACTGACTGCCACAGAAACGGCCAGTTTAAGAAGGTGCGATCTCAGCCCCTCACTGGCGATCTGCGGCAGCATTCTCACTCCCAGATTCTCAAGCTAAGGGGTTGAGAAACTGGGAGAGAAGTGAGAAGCTGGCTGAGGATTCTGGAGGAAGTATTTTCTTTCTTTCACCTTCCCAGCGACCAGAACCAGCAGTGTATTTAGGTTTGGTGCTGCCCTAGGCCTGACTAAGCTCACGCACCCCTAATTTAAATATGACCCACCCCTTCCTGTCAAGGACACGCCTCTTCCAGTTTAAGACCCGCCTTGTCATCTGTAACCCTCCCCTTCCTTTTTAGGCTCCACATTTTCATATTAGTGCTCCACCTCTTCCTCTACATTAAAAGTGGGAACCAAGTGCAGCCTCATCACTGCCCTTCAATGCAGCCTCATCAGTACCCATCTATGCAGCTTTATCAGTGCCCACAAATGCAGCCTCATCAGTGCCCATCATTGCAGCCTCACCGGTGTCCATCAGTGCAGTCTAACCAGTGCCCATCAACGCAGCCTCACTAGTGCCCATCAATGCAGCCTGAGCAGTGCACTGCCCATCAATGCGGCCTCACCATTGCCTATCAATGCAGCCTCACCTGTGCCCAGTGATGCATCAGTGCAGCCCCATCAGAGCCGTGCAGTACATCCTGACCAGTGCCTAGTAATGCATCCTCACCAGTGCCCAGCAACGCATCCTCTCCAGTGTCCTGCAATGCATCCTCTCCAGTGCCCTGCAATGCATCCTCTCCAGTGCCCATCAGCGCAGAGGGGGGAGCTTCTCTTTATTGAGTTTGCATTGATTTCAGCATGCATGGAGCACTTTGCACATGCTGAAATCAATGCAAACTCATTAAACAGTCCACATTCAGTGAAAGTTCATTAATATACAGGTTATGATATTGCAATAAAGCGATCCATGCTCAAAACTCATTAAACAGTCCACATTCAGTGAAAGTTCATGTACTGCAAACTTTGCAGTACACAAACTTTCACTGAATGTGGACTGTTTAATGAGTTTGGAGCATGGATCTCTTTATTGCAATATCATAACCTGTATATTAATTTCCATACTGAGCATAGATTTACTGTTTGGCACATGCACATTACAAAGGTAATTTTACCTGCTCTCCTGTCCGGGGGTTCCCCTTGCAACTTTCTCTCTCTCTCCTCCTCCTCCTCTCATCAGACAGACCGCCCCCTGGCCAGGGAAATGATGAAGTCAATGAAAAGCCGCTCGGATGAGGGTAGGCGGAGCCTCCGCCCATCAAATTACACACAGCCAGTCACCGGCCGCTCATGGGGGCGCGAGTCACTCCCCCCCCCCACTTGGCCAAGCATGCCCATCCACTATCCTACTGCCCAATATACTTGCAAGTATGCAGCTGCATCAAGCCGGCCGCCAGGGGGCTGCATTTGTGTGGGAGGCAGCCGCGGCAGCCGGGACTCGGGAAGACGGGTCGAAGGGGCTTATTCTCGTGTTGGGGGGTGGGGGGCGGCTTTTTTGCCTTGTTGGCCAAGGCCAAAACACAGCACTGGCCAGAACAGTGCAAAGCACATCTTCCCCACCAATATACACATCAAAAGAAGCAGGCTAGGAATGTATAGTATATATATATATATATCTATATATAAATTTATATATATAAATATATATATATTCTATATTTTCATGTGACAACACTGAAGAAATTACACTTTGCTACAATGTAAAGTAGTGAGTGTACAGCTTGTATAACAGTGTAAATTTACTGTCTTCTCGAAATAACTCAACACACAACCATTAATGCCTAAACTGCTGGCAACAAAAGTGAGTACACCCCTAAGTGAAAATGTACAAATTGGGCCCAATTAGCCATTTTCCTTCCCCTGTGTCATGTGACTCGTTAGTGTTAAAAGGTTTCAGGTGTGAATGGGGAGCAGATGTGTTCAATTTGGTGTTATCGCTCTCACTCTCTCATACTGGTCACAGGAAGTTCAACATGGCACCCCATGGAAAAGAACTCTGAGGATCAGAAAAAAAGAATTGTTGCTCTACATAAAGATGTCCTAGGCTATAAGAAGATTGCCAAGACCTTGAAACTGAGCTGCAGCATGGTGGCCAAGACCATACCGTGGTTTAAAAGGACAGGTTCCACTCACAACAGGCCTCGCCATGGTTAACCAAAGAAGTTGGGTGTATGTGCTCAGCGTCATATTCAGAGGTTGTCTTAGGGAAGTAGACGTATGAGTGCTGCCAGCATTGCTGCAGAGGTTGTAGGGGTGGGTCAGTCTGTCAGTGCTCAGACCATACGCCACACGCTGCATCAAATTGGCCTGCATAGCTGTTGTTCCAGAAGGAAGCCTCTTCTAAAGATTATGCACAAGAAAGCTTGCAAACAGTTTGCTGAAGACAAGCAGACTAAGGACATGGATTACTGGAACCATCTGATGAGACAAACATAAGATACAGTCAAACATGGTGGTGGGAGAATCATGGTCTGGGGCTGCAGAGTGCTGCACTGCACTGAGGAGCTACAGTTCACTGAGGGAACCATGAATGCCAACATGTACTGTGACATACTGAAGCAGAGCATGATCCTCTCCCTTCAGAGACTGGGCCGCAGGGCAGTATTCCAACATGATAACGACCCCAAACACACCTCCAAGATGACCACTGCCTTGCTAAAGAAGCTCAGGGTAAAGGTTATGGACTGGCCAAGCCATTTCTCCAGACCTAAACCCTATTGAGCATCTGTGGGGCATCCTCAAATGGAAGGTGGAGGAGTGCAAGGTCTCTAACAACCACCAGCACAGTGATGTGGTCATGGAGGAGTGGAAGAGGACTCCAGTGGCAACCTGTGAAGCTCTGGTGAACTCCATGCCCAAGAGGGTCAAGGCAGTGCTGGAAAATAATGGTGGCCACACAAAATATTGACACTTTGCACCCAATTTGGACATCATCACTTAGGGGTGTACTCACTTTTTTGCCAGTGGTTTAGACATTAATGGCTGCGTGTTGAGTTATTTAGAGGGGACAGCAAATTTACACTGTTATACATGTAGCGCCCTCATAGTGTAGGTGCTTTACTTTTGTCGATTTTTGGTAGGTGAGGAAAAATCTAGTTAGGCCTGACTGTAGGTGCAGGCCTGAATGTTTTGATCTGGGCTGGGAGTGGCTCAGGGGAGGGGCTGGAGATGGAGGGAAGGGACACCACTTGGAGATTCCTCCCCTTGAGCTGGGAAAGCTGTAGAAGGGGGGTGGATGAGGAGGTGTCACTTTCTGAAGTATGTTAAGGAGCCCTGACCAATCCCAAACCTGGCTTGGCAGGGGGCAGGCCTCATTAAATACTGTGATCGGCACAGCAGGGGGGAGGAGAGTGTCGGGTGGAAATGTAGCAGGTGCTGTGGAGAGGCCTCATCCAGGAGCCCCCCCAGTCTGGGAGGGTGACCTTGAGGCCTGGAGGCTCAGGTGTAGCCAGGAGTGGAGTTGGTTCCTGGAGTAGCACAAGGGAGCGGGAGAGCAGCAGAGAGGCTACACTAAAGACTCTTTAAAGGATCCACCAGTGTTGGTGAGTGGCAGACCCTGGGAGCTGGACGAGAAGGCTGGAGCAGGCTGGGAGAAGATAGTGGACAGTCTGTGGAGGTCACTGGACAGCAAGGTAGGCCAGAGCATCCTGGAAGAGGATGGGCTAGGAGTAGTGGTCTATCTATACCCAGCTAGCACCAAGGTACTTTGCTACACTTTGAGGGCCTGTGGCTTCACAACCAGGAGCCCATGGCCCTTGCCTGTAATGGGTGGTTTGGAGGTCCTACTAGCAGTAGAGCAGGCCTCACCATTGCTACTGTTCAATTTTGGTGATCCTGTGCGAATTGTAGCCTCAGTTTCCAGTTCTTAGCTGACAGGAGGGGTATCTGGTGGGGTCTTCTGCTGCTGTAGCCCATCTTCTTCAAGGTTCAATGTGTTTAGCATTCAGAGATGGTATTTTGCATATCTTTGTTACAACAAGTGGTCATTTGAGTTACTGTTGACTCTCTATTATCTTGAACCATCTGCCCATTCTCCTCTGACCTCTGATACCGACAAGGCATTTTCATCCACACAACTACCGCTCACTGGATATTTTCTCTTTATCAGACCATTCTCTGTAAACCCGAGAGATTGTTGTGCATGAAAATCCCAGTAGACCAGTTGTTGAAATACTCAGACCAGCTTGTCTGGCACCAACAACCATGCCACATTAAAAGTTACTTAAATCCCCCATTCTGATGCTCAGTTTAAACTCCAGCAAGTCCTCTTCACCATGTCTAGATGCATTCAGTTGCTGCCATGTGATTGGCTGATTAACAATTTATATATGTATATATATATATTTTTTCAGTCACTGTTTTTAATGATTCTTTTCTATATATATATAAATATATACATATATATTATTCTACTTGCATTAAAATGCTATTATTAAAGTAATGTTGTGTACAATTTTTGATTGATTATTATATATATATATATATTTTTTTTTTTTTTTTATTAAACTCTAAATATGGTTCTAACTATGGACTGTTCTATTACAGTTATACAGGGGTTTCCCAATTATAAGAAATATTTTATTTTAATTTATTAATAACTATTTTTATTTGTATACTTTAGTAAAATGACTTATTATAAATGTATTTTCCATTAAGATGAATGGTGTATAGCTGCATGACGTACTATAGACTATTCACATTAATAGTCCCATGTATGATCTTTATATATTGATAGAAAACATGTTTTTTATTAATTGGTTAATGTATATTGTGTAGGGGGAATGTATCTTTATTTTTTATTAATACGAGGTGTGTAATGTGTGGTGCTTCGTGTTTTTAACGTTACTATTTTTAACTTCCCAGTGCTGTAATCCCGCTGTATCGCGCGAGATTACAGTCACAGGAGCCGTTCTGTGGAGTTCACGGCGTTTGGAGATCGCTTCAATACTCAGAGTGAGAAGCGATCGCCAAAGCTTCATAGACCGGCAGTCAGAGGCGGGCGATCTCCTCTAAGAATGCCTGAGAAGCCAGGAGCGGTAAAATACCGCTCCTTGATAAATGGACACCTCAATCCAAAAAAAATTGTGCAGATCAAAACAGATGAACATGTAGCCATGTGCTCCCTTGAAAGTGGCTGGTAGTAGTGGTTCACCTTATGGCTGCCCTCAATCACACCATATTTCACATATCCGGAGACACTGACCAGGCCTGTTCTTTTTCTTGTTGTTTTATTTAGGGGAAATAACTTGGATAGGGATGAGGGGAGACAGTGGGATGCCCAAAGAATTATAGTACACAAAGTCCATATACACTCCTGTACATGCACACTTCACTGCAAAGCGTCTCTCTGAAGACTTACTCCTCACAACGCTCCAGCACTCAACTTGCTGACCATTTCTCCTACTGTTCTCTCTCCAGCACTGAACTTAGTAAATCATCACTCCATTACTTCTCTCCAGCGCTGCACTTAGTTTCTAGCTTGAAAGGAAATTTATCAAGCTTCTCTGTTCCTTTCCCTTCACCGTGGCTAGCACACGGCGAGGCCTACTCTCAGCAGAACCTTCAAAATACCCATTACAGGCCAGGGATCACAGGCCCCTGAATGTGTAGCAAAAAGTACTTGAGTGCTAGATGAGCCTTTGATGGACTACCACTCCCAGCCTGTCCTTCTTCCAGGTCGCACTGACCTGCTTTTCCTTAGTGACTCTCCTTTCCCTGAACTGGCTCCCAAAGCTCCCACAGACTGTCAAGCCTGCTCCAGCACTTTCTCTTGCAGTTCCCAGGGACCGTCACTCACCAAACTGGTGAATCACTTTAAAGACTCTCACTGTGTAGCACCCCTGCTGTTCTGTTCCCTGTGCAACTCCAGGAATCACCACCTTCCTGGCTGCATATGAACCTCCAGGCCCCAAGGTCACCCTCCCCAGACTGGGGCAACCTCCCGGGTAAGGGCCTCCACAGTGCCTCTGCTACATCTCCAGACTTCCACGCGACACTTCTCCTCCAGATTGGGCTTACTCAGAGTATTTAACCACTTCAATACCGGGCACTTAGAACACTTCCTGCTAAGACCAATTTTCAGCTTTCAGTGCTGTTGCGATTCGAATGACAATTGCGCGGTCGTGCGCCGTTGTACCCAAACAAAATTTTTATCATTTTGTTCCCACAAATAGAGCTTTCTTTTGGTGGTATTTGGTCGCCTCTACGCCATTTCTGATCACCGCTATAAACAAAAAAAGACCGAAAATTTTGAAAAAAAAAACATTTTTCTTTGTTTCTGTCACAAAAGTTTGTATAAAGTACATTTTCTCCTTCACTGACGGGCACTGATGTGACTACACTGATGGGGACTGATGAGGCTACACTGACGGCCACTGATGAGGCAGTACAGATTGGCACTGATGAGGTGGCACTGATAAGGTTGCACTGATGATGGGGCACATACACAGCACTGATGGGCGGCACTGACAAGCAACACTGACAGGCACTGATACGTGGCACTGATATGCGGCACTGATGGACACTCATAGGCGGCACTGATAAGTGGCACTGGGCACTGATGGGCACTGATAGGTGGCACTTTGAGGTGGCAAAGGTGGGCACTTTTAGGTGGCACAGGTGGGCACTGATAGGTGACACAGGTGGGCACTGATAGGTGACACAGGTGGGCACTGATAGGTGGCAGTGGTGGGCACAGATGCAACAAGCCCTGTTAGGGATGGCACTGGCAGGCATCATACATGGGCACAGTGCCATCCCTACAGTGCACAATAATGCCCTTACCTGGTGGTCTAGTGGGGGCTCCCTGGTGGTCCTGGGCGGCCTCAGTGGTCCTTCCCTGGTGGTCCTAGGCGGCCTCTGTGTGATGTCCGGGGGTCTTGATCCAGCTCCCTGGTGGTCCAGTGGGGTGATCCTGAGGGTGGCTGCGCTGATAAATGCTCAGCGCAGCCCCCCCTGTCAGGAGAGCAGCCGATTGGCTCTCCGCTGCTCAGGTCTGCAGACCTGAGCAGAGGAAAAGCCCATCAACGGCTCGTCCTATTTACACTGTGATCAGCCGTGATTGGTCACGGCTGATCACATGGTAAAAGGCTTCGGATCGAAGCCTTTTACCTCGGTCGGTAATGCGGTGGGTCAGACTGACCCACGGCACCACCGATCGCGGCGATGCCCGCCCCCGGGGGCGCGCGATCGCAGATTATCCTGAGGACGTCTATAGACGTCCAGTCAGGATAATGAGCCACCCGCCCGGACGTCATTTGTCAATGCGCCGGGCGGGAAGTGGTTAAAGAGGCCTGCCCCCTGATATTCCTGCTTCGGGATTAGTCAGGGCTCCCTAAAATACTCTAGATGGCTCCTCCTGTCCCCCAGCTCTCTGAGCAGAAACCCTCCCCAGGTTTATAGAAAAAAAGTGGGAGGTTCTGGTGACCTCATCTGTCAAGCCCACTCAATCCTCCCTGAGCCCCTCCTCCCGGCCCAGATCAAAACATTCAGGCCTGCTCTTACACTCAGGCCTGACTAAATTTTACCTCACCTAGCAAACCCTGCTAGAGAAAATGCACCAATGCTAGGGGGGCGCTACAAACATAAAATAGGTCAATATCATATTGTGTCTAGCTCCAGCAAAATACAGTATATATGATGAATGAAGACTAAGCATGAAGAAGAAGGGTGGGACAAACTACATAGAGCATCCCGTAGCTACAAAGTGAGGAAAGGACAAAATTATTTAAATACAAACAAACAACAATGCATGTGTAACAAGATAGTGCAACTAAGACAAATTCCCATGGCACGCTTTACAGTCTCCTAATCCTCAGGATTGCCCCACAAGGAAGTTAACAAGCCAGGGTCGGTAGTAGATGTAGCAGGTAGGGATCAATAAGAAGCATAGTCAGTAGGGATGAGCTGTCGGCAGTTCAGCTGTTCGCCAAATTTACAACATTATGGGGCGTTCGCGCCAAATTTGAGTGCCCCATAATGCATTACTAGACTGTGGAAAATGCCACCCGCTGATTGGCCAAAGCATGCACATTACCTGCATGCTTTGGCCAATCACAGCGCGCTCTGCTGTGAGAGACATGATTGGCTAAAAGGCATTGCTTTTGGCCAATCAGGTCTCAGGGTTCTCCATCCACACCCCTCACTATATAATGCTGCTTTAACTGCGGCCCCGTGTAGTGTCTACGTGGAGACCGGAGGCTGAAGTTTAGCTAGTTTAGTCAGTGTAGTATAGTGCAGAGTATATACAGGCAGTGCAGGCAGTGAAGTATATAGCCCTAGTGCACAGTATATACAGGCAGTGTAGTATATAGATCTAGTGCACAGTATATACAGGCAGTGTAAGAATATATATGTTCCTTCCATAGTATGTAAATTGTGGGAGATTAACTCGTGGAGATCACCTTTCCGGAGGTAAAGAGTCAGCGTGCAGGCAACTTTCTTTAAAATCTGGGGGCTTGCAGGGTTTATTATCAAAGGTTTGCAGGTTACCAAACAAATAAAAACAGAAAACAAAAACCTGGCCGTCCAACGCTAAACTAAACAATAGTGTTTTATCACTATACGGTGTGGGGCTGGCGAGCCCAAGTGAGATCTCTTCCTGGTCTTTAAATGCAGCTGAAGAAGGATTTGGGTGGACCAGAAACTCCGGGCCGGAACCAGCCACGGTGGCTGGCAAAACCTGGATCGGACTTTCACCAGTCCGCTCCAAGTGAACGCATGCGAGGTGACAAATATTGCCCGTCCATTATTGCGCCTCGCTTAACGTCACATATCCCTCCTCTGCTCAAGCCCCTGCAGCTGAGCAACTGTTACACCCATACAGTGGACCCGGGAAAGAGCATCTGCATTGTTTTGCAGCCTTCCTGCCCTATGATCCACTGTGAACTTGTAGGGCTGTAGGGCCAAAACCCACCTTGTTACCCGACTATATTTTTCCTGTTGTCACACATCCACTTCAGGGGGGCATGGTCGGTGACCAGTATAAATGGCCTGCCCAATTAAAAATACCTTAGGGATTCCAAGGCCCATTTAATGGCGAGACATATCTTCTCGACTATGTCATAATTCCCCTCATGCCGGTTTCTGGCTTAGGTATACAACCGGGTGCTCCTCCCTGTCTCTGATCTGGAACAGTACAGCCCCTAGGCCTACATCAGAGGCGTCGGTCTGCATCACAAAGTCCTTGGTGAAGTCCAGGGTCACCAGCACCAATTGTACACAGAGGGTTTGTTTCAGCTTCTGAAATGCCTTTTCTGCTTCGGGATTCCATTTAACCATGCCCGACCCTCTACCCTTCGTCATATCGGTCAGATGGACGGCAATGGTGGAAAAGTTGGGTATGAACCACCTGTAATACCCTGTAATCCCTAGGAAGGCACAAACCTGTTTTTTATTCACAGGTTGGAGCCATTTTTGAATTGACTCGATCTTGTTGATCTGGGGTCTTGATCAGTCCCCGACCAATAACATACCCAAGGTATTTGGCCTCCTCCAGGCCTATGGCAAACTTTTTGTTGGGTTGGCTGTTAGACCTGCTACCCTAAGAGAATCTACCACTGCTTGTACTCGGGGCAGATGCAATTCCCAATCTGGGCTGTGGATGACCACATCATCCAAATAGGGTGCTGCATAGGGGTGATGCGGCCTCAAGGTTTTGTTCATCATTCTCTGGAAGGATGCAGGGGCCCCATGCAGACCAAACAGCATTCGCTTGTGCTGGAAGGACCCCTCAGGGGTAGAAAATGCATTTTTTTCCTTTGCTGACTCTGTTAGGGGGATCTGCCAGTAGCCGTTAGTTAGGTCTAGGGTTGTTATGTACCTTCCAACCTGTCCACAAGTTTGTCAACCCACGGCATCGGGTATGCATCAAACTTAGACCCGTTATTCAGTTTCCTGATAGTGCCATCTGGTTTTGGGGCCAGCACTACGGGGGCTCAACCAGGCGCTGTGGGACTCCTCTATCACATCCAACTCCAACATGGTTTTTATTTCCTTTGCCATCACCTCCCGTCTAGCCTCAGCTATCTGGCAGGGTTTTACATTTAAGCAGACCCATGGTTCCATAATTATGTCATGTTCTAGTACGGTGGTCAGTCCTGGTAGGGGAGAGAAAAAGTCCCTATTTTTACTTATAAATTCCTTAACGTCATTTTGTTGTGTCAGTGACAAGGTCTCAGTTATGGGGACGTCCGGGGTCATGGATAGCCTGTCCTTTTGAGGAGTGGGGACTGCCAATAAACTCTCTCTGTCCTTCCACGGTTTTAAGAGATTAACATGGTAAATTTGCTTGGGTTTCCTTTTCCCTGGCTTGTAAACGTTATAGTTCAATTCCCCTACTCTTTCCCTAATCTCAAGGGGACCCTACCACTTTGCTAGGAATGTACTTTCAACCATGGGGACTAGCACCAGCACTCTGTCTCCGGGTTTGAAAGTTCAAGTTTTGGCACCCGATTATAAACCCTTCTCTGGGCTTCCTGGGCTTTCTCCATATGCTCTCGCACAAGGAGCAGGACAGCTGCGATTCGATCTTGAATTAGGGAGACATGCTCTATGACGCTTCTATATGGGGTGGCCTCTCCTTCCCATGTCTCTTTTGTGACATCCAGCTGCTCCCTGGGATGTCTACCATACAAGAGTTCAAAGGGGGAATACCCCATAGATGCCCGCGGAAGCTCTCATATGGCAAACATGAGGTATGGCAACAAAAAATCTCAATTTCTCCCATCTTTATCCACCACCTTTTTTAACATACTCTTGAGGGTCTTGTTAAATCTTTCCACCAGACCCGTCAGTTTGGGGGTGGTAAACAGAGCTACGGAGATGGGAGATTTTGTACAAGTTGTACAATTCTTTGATCACTCTGGACATGAACGGGGTGCCCCGATCCATCAAGATCTCCTTAGGAATCCCTGCCCAACTAAACACTTGGACCAGCTTCTTGGCGATAGTCTTAGCGGAGGTGTTCCGCAAGGTTATGGCTTCAGGATAGCGGGTCGCATAGTCCAGGATCACCAGGATGTGCTGGTGTTCCCGGGCATATTTTACTACCGGACCCACGAGATCCATGCCAATTTGCTCAAACGGTACTTCAATTATGGGCAGTGATACATGAGGACTATGAAAATGGGGTGACGGGGCCCCCATTTGGCACTCAGGGCATGATTTACAGTATTCACTGATGTCTGCATACAACCCGGGCCAGAAGAATTTCAGGGTTATTCTTTCCCTGATCTTCTCCATACCCAGATGTCCCCCCATTACTTGACCATGGACCAGATCTAGCACCATCCTGCAAAAAGATTTTGGAACCACTAGCTGTTCTTCTTCATCCTCCCTGTGTTTTACCACCTGATACAACAAATTATTTTTAAGAGCCATATAGGGAAAAGATACCCCCAAATTAGGGTCCTCAGGTTCCCCATCCATCACCTTCAAGTTTTCTCTGGCTCTAATGAGAGTGACATCCCGTAGTTGCTCTGTGGAATAATCCTGTCTCCTGACCTCTATGTCAGGTATGACATTCCGTCCACTCTCATTATGGGAGTCAGAGATGTCTTCTGGATCATTAACCTCCAGCTGGGGGCTAGCTTCCAGCTCCTTCTGATCCCCAGCTAATACCGGGAAAGGAAGAGGGTTGCCTCCTTCCTCAGTCATACCACCATTCCCCCTTTCCATTTGGCCAAAAGGGTCCCCATGCTTCCCCAGCAGAGGGAGCTCTATCTACCAGACATTCCCTGCTTTCCCATAGCTGCCAGAAATGGGAAAAGGCTCTCCCCACTAGGGCTTCATCAAGCAGCGAGGGTACCACCCCCACAGAATGTGTTACCCTGCCCGAAGGCATCTCAATCTCAACCACTGCCATCTGGTAGTCCCGGGTGTCACCATGCATGCAAACAACCCTGATAGTGCTGCGGTGCAGTTTGCAGGATTTATACAACAACTTTTGTCTAGTGACACCATGTTAGTGACAAGCGCGGTGTGAGATCAGTTGGTCCTCTCTCACCAGTTAGAGAGGAGGGCAGTGATCTGATACCCGTGTTCGTCACAATCCCCACAAGCTAATCTCCCGCACAAAGATGGAGGAAATGTTGAAGGCCCTGCTGCAAGCCAATACAGCCCTGCTGAAACCAAGCGACAGGTCACAGAGGCCGCTGCAGCACAACAGGCAGCACAACACGCAGCTCTTCAGGAAACCAACCAGAAGCTGCTGCAGTTCAGCGAGAGGAGAGTTGCCAGGCCAGTGCAGCTCAGCAGGAGGAGCGTCACCAGGCCGCTACAGCACAACACACAGCTCTGCAGGAAACCAACCTTTGGGTCGCAGAGGCCACTGCAGCTCATCGAGAGGAGAGTCGCCAGGCTATCACAGCACAACAAGTGGCTCAACAGGAGATGAACCGACAGTTTTGCAGAGGCCCTGCTGGAGTTAAAAAAAAGGGCCTGCACCTGCCATGACAGTGGAACCAAAGTTGGTACGCGCTTCTTACCACATGCAGAAGATGACACCTACGGATGACATGGAGGCATACTTCACGACATTTGAAAGAGTCACTCTTCGCGAAGGATGGCCAAAAGAACAGTGGGTGAGCCCGCTAGCACTATTCTTGAATGGCGAACCCCAAAAAACCTATTTCGATCTGTAAACAGAGAAGGCCCAGGACTATGAGACTCTAAAGGCAGAGATACACGCATGCATCAGTGGACCTATTGCACCAACAAGCCTCCCCGTTCGCAGATGTTGGACCTAGTTCACCTTACCAGGAAATGGCCCGGTCCCCAGATTGTGGAGCGTGTGGTCATGGACCGCTATCTACGGGCACTCCCTGCTCTTTTGAGAAAATGGGTCAGCCATGGGGATAGCAAAACCGCAAGCCAACTGGTGGACCTAGTTGAGAGATACACGGCTTCTGAGGACTTGTTGCGCCTATCTGCACCCCACACCAATGCGTCTAGAGGTGAAAGATCGCCTGGCAGACCTGGTAAGAATGTTCCAGGGTTCAGGGGCTTGGGGAAATTTGATAAGACTGATACGGCTAAAGAAACTGGGGGTTCTAGACCTGGAGATTGGCCAAAGAAGCCAGGAAGGTCTTGGGGTCCCTTGAGAGGATTGGGTATAGAACACATACAGTGCTACCGACTCTATGCATTGGGCCTTATTGCTGCCAATTGCCCCCTGAATGATGAACCCATGCAATACAATTATACTTATGTGAATAGACGCCTTTCTCTCTTTGCACAGGTCGTATATACAGCATCATGTTCAAGTCGCATGGAGAAGCAAATGTGTGTGATTTTTGTTGATGAGAGACCAGTCACTGCACTGCTTGACTCGGGTAGTGTGGTAACATAGGTAAAAAGCAGTTGTGTAAACCCTGCAAGATTACACCCTAGCACTGTCGGCGTCATCTGCATCCATGAGGACACTTGTGACTACCAGACAACGGTGGTTGAGATTGACACCCCTTGCAGTAGTGTGACCCATTCAGTGGGGGTGGTACCATCACTACTTCATGACGCCCCAGTGGGCAGGGATTTTCCCCATTTTTGGAGATTATGGGAAGGCACAGGGAGTCTGGAGGATAGAGCTCCCCCTGCTGCGGAAGCACGGGACCTCTCGCCAGACCCGTTCTGCCAAATGGAAGGGGAGACTGGTGGCAGGATCGAGGAGGGAGTAGACCCTCTCCCTTTTCCTGTACTGGCTGAGGAGCTGGAGGAGCTGGAAGATAGCTCACAGCTATCTTGTCTATGACAATGTCTCTAACCCTGACGGTGAGATTGAACCGAATGTAGTACCTCAGAGCCAGAGAAAACATGAAGGTGATGCATGGGGAACCTGTGGAGCCTAATTGGGGGTGTCTTTTCCCTACATGGAATTTAAAAATAGTTTGTTTTATCAGGTGGTGAAACACAGGGAGGACAAAGTGGAACAGCTAGTGGTTCCCAAACCCTTCCGCAGGATAGTGCTAGATCTGGCCCATGGGCATGTAATGGGGGGACATCTGGGTATGGCAAAAACCAGGGAGAGAATAACCCAGAGATTCTTCTGGCCTGGGTTGTATGCAGATGTCAAAGAATACTGTGAATCATGCCAACAGTGTCAAATGACAGCCCCGTCACACCATTTTCGCAGTCCCCTTGTCCCACTTACCATAATTGAAGTGCCATTTGAGCAAATTGGCAGGCATCTCGTGGGACCAGTAGTAAAATCTGTCTGGGGACACCAGCACATCCTGGTGATCCTGGACTATGCGACCCACTATCCTGAGGCCATACCCTTGCGGAACACCTCCGCTAAGACTATCGCCAAGGAGCTGGTCCAGGTGTTTAGTTGGGTTGGGATCTTGACCGATCAGGGTACCCCATTCATGTCCAGAGGGACCAGAGAACTGTGCAAATTGCACAAAATCTCCCATCTCCGTAGTTCTGTTTACCACCCCCAAACGGACGGTCTGGTGGAAAGGTTTATCAAGACCCTCAAGAGTATGCTAAAAAAGGTGGTGGACAAAGATGGGCGAAATTGGGATTTTTTGCTGCCGTACCTCATGTTTGCCATACGAGAGGTTCCGCAGGTGTCTACGGGGTATTGCCCCTTTGAACCCTTGCATGGTAGACATCCCAGGGGGCTGCCAGATGTCGCAAAGGAGACGTGAGAGGGAGAGGCCACCCCATATAGAAGTGTCATAGAGCATGTCTCCTTCATGCAGGATCGAATCGCAGCTGTCCTGCCTCTTGTACAAGAGCATATGGAGAAAGCCCAGGAGGCCCAGAAAAGGGTTTACAATCAGGTGGCAAAACCTGAACTTTCAACCCCGGGGACAGAGTGCTGGTGGTAATCCCCACGGTCCAAAGTAAGTTCCTGGCAAAGTGGCAGGGACCCTTTGAGATTAGGGAAATAGTAGGGGAAGTAAAGCACAAAGTTTACCAGCCTGGGAAAAGGAAACCGGAGCAGATTTACCATGTTCATCTCCTAAAACCATAAAAGGACAGAGAGAGTTTATTGGAAGTGCCCACTCCCCAAAAGGACAGGTTACCCCTGACCCCAGATGTCACCATAACCGAGTCTTTGCCACTGACACAACAAAACGATGTTAAGGAATTGGTCAGTAAAAATAAAGACTTTTTCTCTTCCCTACCCGGACTGACCACTGAACTACAACATGACATAATCACGGAAACCAGGGGCCCATGTAAATGTAAAACCCTACTGAATGCCTGAGGCTAGACGAGAGGCGGTGGCGAGA
>BLSH010068748.1:37891-48739 GCA_018402905.1 Glandirana rugosa
GGGCATTCCCACCAAGTATGGAGGAAGGAGCCTAGATGACCACAACCTCTAAAACATAGGCCAGAGGCATCTGGGTACATAGCTGCCAACCTAGAGGGTACTAAGTACCATAGGATCAATATTTTCAGGTTGGCTTCTCTTAGGGCTATGTTCATAATCCCTGTAGTAGCTCTTGAGGCCAAGGAGTACCACCTTTCCGTATCCCAGTCCACCCCTAGATCTCCTTCCCATCTCATCGCA
Organism: Glandirana rugosa; assembly: GCA_018402905.1. Classification (NCBI taxonomy): domain Eukaryota; kingdom Metazoa; phylum Chordata; class Amphibia; order Anura; family Ranidae; genus Glandirana; species Glandirana rugosa. The sequence continues at coordinate 38,132 of BLSH010068748.1, forward strand.
TAAGGGGGTTTATCATTATTCTCTGTCAGTGATGCATAAATTAAGGAGATGCCTCCTCTTTGATCCACAGATTCTGAGCACCATTTTTCATATAGGGTAATACCCCTGTGGTCATTTCTAGACTTCCACCAGGAAGTCAGAAAATGGCGGATTTGCTGGAAACTGAATTTTGCAGTTTGTGGCATAGATTTCCTGGATTCTAGCGCAGGAAAAGGTAGTGAGCATCCTTCTAGATAAGATCCCAGCCTTTGATCGGACGTGGGATCCCTGGATGACATTCTCCCGTACTCCCCTGGGTACAGGGGCCACCAACCTTCAGCGGAGCCTACCCGGATGACTTGGGAATACTCTCTATCTTTCTTCTCCTTGTTGCCTTACTCTGACTTCTATTATTTACTCTCTTCTCTCTCTTTCTCCTATTTGCCTCTTTCTTACTACTCTCCTGGCAGGAGACCTAGGTGAGAGTTAAAGGTTCTTGTGTTTTATTGTTATATTTTCAAGACTTTTTACGGCAGTCCTCTATAGGGTCCGCTCTTCTGAAGGGTAGGGCCTCAAATGTTGGGCTTTACCTCTCTTAATCTGGGGGAGGCTTGGGGGGGATACTAGTTCCACAGCAGGATCCCATTAGGGGTGGTTCTGGTTCTCCTAACCATTCTCTCCCTGTAGGGAAAATATATCTGTAGAAGGGCAGTGGGCCCGTCCCAGACTATGGTTATAATAATGGTGAGGGCCCAGATCCTCTCTATACGAGGGCATGGGCGCTTACTATGTCACACCAATGTGACTACACTAGTTAACTGTGTTTTGACCTTGATGCTCTTACCTTGGCATTGTTATGTACCTAATCTGTTTATATGCGTGTACTGATTGGAATTTTCAATAAAAATTATTGAAATAAAAAAATTTGCTGTCCCTTGAAAATAACTCAACATACAGCCATTAATGTCTAAACTGCTGGCAACAAAACTGAGTACACTCCTAAGTGAAAATGTACAAATTCAGCCCAATTATCCATTTTCCCTCCCTGGTGTCATGTGACTCATTAGTGTTACAAGGTCTCAGGTGTGAATGGGGAGCAGGTGTGTTCAATTTGGTGTTATCTCTCTCATACTGGCCACTGGAAGTTCAACATGGCACCTCAAGGCAAATAACTCTCTGAGGATCTAAAAAAAAAGAATTGTTGCTCTATATAAAGATGGCCTAGGCTATAAGAAGATTTCCAAGACCCTGAAACTGAGCTACAGCACGGTGGCCAAGACCATACAGCAGTTTAACAGGACAGGTTCTACTCAGAACATACCTCTCCATGGTCGACCAAAGAAGTTAAGTGCACGTGCTCAGCGTCATATCCAGAGGTTGTCTTTGGGATATAGATGTATGAGCGCTGCCAGCATTGCTGCAGAGGTTGAAGGGTTGGGGGGTCAGCCTGTCAGTGCTCAGACCATATGCTGCATACTGCATCAAATTGATCTGCATGGCTGTTGTCCCAGAAGGAAGCCTCTTCTAAAGATGATGCACAAGAAAGCCCATAAACAGTTTGCTGAAGACAAGCAGACTAAGGACATGGATTACTGGAACCATGTCCTGTGATCTGATGAGACCAAGATAAACTATATTTGGTTCAGATGGTGTCAAGCGTATGTGGTGGAAACCAGGTGAGGAGTACAAAGACAAGTGTGTCTTGCCTACAGTCAAACATGGTGGTGGGAGTGTCATGGTCTGGGGCTGCATCAGTGCTGCCGGTACTGGGGAGCTACATTTCATTGAGGGAACCATGAATGCCAACATGTACTGTGACATACTGAAGCAGAGCATGATTCGCTCTCTTTGGAGACTGGGCCGCAGGGCAGTATTCCAACATCATAACAACCCCAAATACACCTCCAAGATGACCACTGCCTTGCTAAAGAAGCTGAGGGTAAAGGTGATGGACTGACCAAGCATGTCTCCAGACCTAAACCCTATTGAGCATCTGTGGGGCATCCTCAAACGGAAGGTGGAGGAGTGCATGGTCTCTAACATCCACAAGCTCCGTGATGTCATCATGGAGGAGTGGAAGAGGACTCCAGTGGCAACCTGTGAAGCTTTGGTGAACTCCATGCCCAAGAAGGTTAAGGCAGTGCTCAAAAATAATGGTGGCCAAACAAAATATTGACACTTTAGGTCCAATTTGGACTTTTTCACTTAGGGGTGAACTCACTTTTGTTGCCAGCAGTTTAGACATTAACGGCTGTGTGTTAAGTTATTTTGAGGGGACAGCAAATTTACACTGTTATACAAGCTGTACACTCACTACTTTACATTGTAGCAAAGTGTCATTTCTTCAGTGTTGTCACAGTAAAAGATATAATAAAATACCCACAAAAATGTGAGGGGTGTACTCACTTTTGTGAGATACTGTATATATATATATATATATATATATATATATATACACGTATTGTCAAAAGTATTGGGATGCCTGCCTGTACTCGCATATGAACTTTAATGGCATCCCAGACTTAGTCTGTAGGGTTCAATGTTGAGTTGGCCAACCCTTTTGCAGCTATAACAGATCCAACTCTTCTGGGAAGGCTGTCCACAAGGTTTAGGAGTGTTTCTATGGGAATGTCTGACCATTCTCTCAGAAGCACATTTGTGAGGTCAGGTACTGATGTTGGACAAAAAGGCCTGGCTCGCAGTCTCTGCTCTAATTCATCCCAAAGGTGTTCTATTGGGTTGAGGTTAGGACTCTGTGCAGGCCAGTCAAGTTCCTCCACCCCAAACTCACTCATTCATATGTTTATGGACTTTGCTTCGTGCACTGGTGTGCAGTCATGTTGGAACAGGAAGGGGCCATCCCCAAACTGCTCCCACAAAGTTGGGCACATGAAATTGTCTAAAATGTCTTGGTATGCAGATGCCTTATGAGTTCCTGTCACTGGAACTAAGGGGCCAAGCCCAACCCTTGAAAAACAAACCCTCACCTTAATCCCGTCTCACCAAATGATTTGGACCAGTGCAGAAAGCAAGATCCATAAAGCCAAGGATGAGTGAGTTTGGGGTGGTTAGTGGCTAATATTGCTCATTTTGTGTATATGTTAAGCGTGGAGTAGGGGGATATTGAGTTTTTTACATTAACTTTATTGCTGTCACAAAAGAGCTAACAAGCCCCATTTGTGATAGCATTAGGCATGTAACAAGTTCTCTTTGTGGAAAAATTAGGAGTGTTTTGAACGCCTAATGTCTCTTTTGCTCTCTGCTCCAGCCGATTGAGAACAGGACTTTACTCAGTTAGCTGTGTACCTGACTTTCTAGCCAAGATTCTAACAGCTTTGAACTGAAAGTGCAAATAAGTGAATGCTTCCAAGTCCACACTGCACAGAGGAGATTGAAGAATGAATGTTCCTGTCCTTACATAACTTGTTGTTATCCTGTACAGTCTGATCTATCCTGCCAATATACATATCCTACACACATATCCTACACCCCGGGAAAACCCACTTCTTCTAAAAATATATTAGATTTTTTGGATATGCAAAGTTCCTCCTCTGATCACCTTTCTCCGGTCCCACAATGTCTGTAACCTCTATGGCTCTATGGCTCTAAAAGCAATTTTGTGATTTCTAGGTAGAGGACCCTGTCTTTGGATTCCCGTAACTCTTCCGGAGGTGCAGCCATATACCATTTGGTTTCTGGGTTTTCATTCTAATTTTTTTGCTGTATTTGTTGTTTACCTTTACCGTACCTGCCTTTCCTGCAGTCTCATCATGACTTGTGACCTGACCTGACATTTGACCTTACAAAATTTCACAAACCATTTAACGGCACCATTTCTACCATCTTGGCCAAGGTTTGGACTTATAATTATTTGTAAAAGCTGCTGTTCTCCTATATTTTATGAACTCTAGTACTACACGTTGGCCAACTATGTTTCACAGTTTTGTGTCAAAGATCTCAACAATTTGGCATTAGGGAGGTTTGTATAGTTTCTTTTGCTCTGTTTTTTATTTATTTATTTTTGATCAAATTCAGCTGCTTAGCTTCACACTTCCTGTGGTGCACACAGGAGGAGAGGGCTGGAGGAGAAGGATCAAATCACCTCTCTCCTCTCCCATCTTTGCAATGGAGGAGGGATGGGGAACTGTCAGTGCAAGCTCTGGACTGTATGAGAGAGGCACTCTCAGCTCAGAGCCCTGTGGCCAGAAACCCTGCTGGGGCCCCCCAACAATGGTGGAACACCAGGTTCCAGTCGCAAGTATGACCTTTGGGACCCTGGTAGTTCCGCCAATGGCCACAAGTTTTAATCAGACAACTGAGGCTGCAAAGCAGCTCCAGATAGAGTAGAGAACAATGAGAGCCCTATCAGGTTTTATTGCTTTTTATGGGGTATATTGTGTTCCTATGCAGGGTTCTCTGAACTTTCTAAACAAAGAGCCAGTTAACTGTCCTTCAGACTTTAGGGGGGCTAGATTGTGGCCAGTGGGAGTAGAAAAAGTCTCAGCACCAGTAGAAATAAACAATGTCTCAAACTTGGTGGTCAGTTGGAGACAATACATAGCTCCTGTTGTCAAAATGAGGAGGAATAATGCCCTGTCATAGGAATTAGTTGAAGGAATAGTGCTCCACTCTTGGTATTGGTTGGAGGAATAGTGCCCCCTCATTGTCATTAGTTGTAGGAATAATGCCCCATTATTGGTATTAGCTGGATGAATAGCACCCTATCATTGGTATTAGTTGGAGGAATAGTGGCCCATTATTGGAATTAGTTGGAGTAACAGTGCCCCATCATTGGTATTAGTTGGAGGATTATTGCCTCATCATTGGTATTAGTTGGAATAATAGTGCCCCATTACTGGTATCAATGGAAGGGATAGTGCTTAGGTGCCACTGGCAGGAATTATGCCCACTATTGATGTCCAGTGGGAAGAATAGTGCCTCGTAGCAATTGGAGTAATAGTGCCCTGTACTGTCTATTATATTACTATCATGTTGATGATAGAGCTTTCTATTAGTTGTTCACTGCAATTGGAGTCTAGTTTCTTTTAGGAAGGAAACAGGAAGTGTTTTGCATTTTTTAGAAATGTTTCTCCCTCACATCCGTGCAGAGCCATCTTAGCTTCCAGAAGCACATTAGCGTAGCTCTCCTATTTTTCCCTCTGATACACATATATTTGTTAGGCTATTTATTGATTGTTAAAGTTTATGGTATATTTTGATTACAATGATATTTGCATTCGGATTTGAAGATGGACCCATACAAAGAAATTAAGGGTGCCATTTCGGGCTATAGTAGGTCCTTATATGCTGACAAACACTGGGAGTGCAGGCAGGGAAAGAGCTCATCTCAGCTCCATAGAAGTCAATGAGGAAGGAAATAAAGTCTCTGTCTAGGCCATACTCCTGACATGTTTCACCCCACCCATGGGGCTTAGCATGGCTATCCTCAGAAGTAAGTTCCGTTTTGCAATGAAACACAACACGGCTTCTGTCAATTTGTTAGCTAGCTGTCAGCTAAGAGGTAATGGGTCAACATATGCCCCAACATTGCTATTAATGGGAGGGATAGTGCCCCATTGTTGGTGTCAGTGGCAGTAATTATGCCCACTCTTGATGTCCAGTGGGAGGAATAGTGCCTCAGAGCAGTAGGAGGAATAGTGCCCCATTATTGGTATTAGCTAGACATATAGTGCCTCATCATTGGTAATAGTTGGAAGAATAGTGCCCCATCATTGGTATTAGTTGGAGTAATAGTGCCAAATCATTGTTATCAATGGGAAGGATAGTGCCCCATTGTTGGCGTCGGTGGCATTAATTATGCCCACAGTTGATGTCCAGTGGGAGGAATAGTGCCTTGTAGAAAAGTAGGAGAAGTAGTGCCCAAAGGGATAGCTAAAGGAAAACAAAGGGTTGCATTTGGCCCATGGGCAACAGTTTGGAGACTGCTGTTCTAAAGCATTCAAAAGTATATTTTTCAATTCACTTACTTTTTGCATGGATTTGAATTTGGGCCCCAGATGTATTTAATTTCCTCTAATCTGGAATAATATTTTACAGACCCTATGTAAATGTAACAATTGTATGATGAATATCAAAAACAAAAATATCATTATTTAACAACAATAATGGAAATGCTTACAGTATATAGAAAAAAGTATTTAAAAACATGTTTACCTTTAATTTAGGTGGGGTGGGATATCACAATAAATCACAAACTACATCACAATAGACACTTTATTTCTTGTAACTGTGGTGGAAAAGGGACCTGCAGATACCTTCTCTCCTGTAGTGTATTATAGTGAGCCCACCACACTATTATCTTTCTGGTTATACATTCTCTAATGCAGGAAGGAGTTCCTCTATATGATGATGAACATATTAAACAGTCACAAATAATGGGAACATATAAATGAATGTTATGAAATGTATTTTAAAATTCTGTTTTCTAAGAAGTTCTTTTTTTGCTATATGAGGGTGCAGCAGATATAAACTTGACTAGCTTTGTTGAAGAAGAAAACAATGGAATAAAGCCAAGTTCTGACATGTTTTCAGTTGTTTTTACCCAAGATCCATGTAAGAAACATTCCTTATTAAATTATTAACATTATCTTGGAGGTGTCAGATTTAATATACAATGCTCCATTATGTTAACATTGGCCTGCTTCAAATGATGTTGAAAACAGAAACCATAGAAATAAAGTGAATAAATAAATGATATCTTCTTCTGTGTTGAGAGAAGGCCATATCACATTAAGCAAAATCAATGTTAACCTGATTCATTTCCTTCAGATGGGAGTATTATTGTTTCCCATAATGTTCCTAATGCATAACATTACCTACATAATTATATTATTACCTGCCTCTGCTACCATATTTATAGAGTAAAATTAAGGCTCTCCACTGTCAGTAAAACTGCCATCCTCCAAATCAGTACAAAACAATGAGTATATCTATGGTTTTAGATTGAACTTACAAGGTCATACCATGTGGTTATAGATAACTACATAAGCGTTTCAACTCATCTTTGTTATTATAAAACAATATAGGTGCTTTTTAACAACACAAAGTAAACAGATAATTGAATTACATGAAAATACATTTTTAAAACCCTTACTCTATTTACAATGAGTAATTGTATTTGTACAGTAAAAGAAATACATTAGTTCACATTTTATGTCAATTATTTTCCAGACTGTGTAGTACTAACCTGTTTTGTTTTTTCCAATTATATCCATTATTAATCCAGGGAATATGATTTATGTATCCACAGAGGATAAGTATTGAAGCAAATGTCTTTGTTGCAGGAAATTAATTTTCACTTTTTATGCAGTCATCATGACTAATTTTTATGTGAAGAATGGAGCAGACATTATTCAACAACAGAAAAGAGAAAAGATACATAAATGCCAAGAAAAGTTATGTGACAAAATGTTAAGGTCAAAAGCATCACAAGAAAATATTTTAGTGAATGTGATGTGTTTGTTGCCATTACATGCAAGAATTAGTGTATACAAATGCAAATCTTTAATGCAGCATAATTTATGGTTCATGTATACATAGTTTGTACAATGATCATTGTGGCAATATGTTTCTTGTTATCAAAATAGTAAGCCTATATTTTTAATGGAATACAATGACCCTGGAGACATATGAGGTTACATTTTAATTGATCTTTTTATTTGGTTTAAAAAAAAACAAGATAGACTTAAAGCTCATTTGCAGATAACCTTATCCCAAATGGACCCTGTTGTGAGCAGTAGCTACTTAGATATATTGCAAGCAGTAGCAAAGAGTTGGTCTGACATTGACATATACAGATGTACAGTATCTCACAAAAGTGAGTACACTCCTCACATTTTTGTAAATATTTTATTATATCTTTTCAGGTGACAACACCGAAGAAATTACACTTTGCTACAATGTAAAGTAGTGAGCGTACAGCTTATATAACAGTGTACATTTTCTGTCCCCTCAAAATAACACAGCCATTGATGTCTAAACCGCTGGCAACAAAAGTGAGTACATCAGTAAGTAAAAAATTCCAAATTGGGCCCAATTAGCCATTTTCCCTCCCCGGTGTCATGTGACTCTTTAGTGTCACAAGGTCTCAGGTGTGAATGGGGATCAGGTGTGTTAAATTTGGTGTTATCGCTCTCTCTCTCTCATACTGGTCACTGGAAGTTCAACATGGCACCTCATGGCAAAGAAGTCTCTGAGGATCTGTAAAAAAAGAATTGTTGCTCTAGAAAAAGATGGCCTAGGCTATAAGAAGACTTCCAAGATCCTGAAACTGAGCTGCAGCACGGTGGCCAAGACCATGCAGTGGTTTAACAGGACAGGTTCTACTCAGAACAGGCCTTGCCATGGTAGACCAAAGAAGTTGAGTGCATGTGCTCAGCATCATATCCAGAGGTTGTCTTTGGGAAATAGACGTATGAGTGCTGCCAGCATTGCTGCACATGTTGAAGGGGTGGGGGGGGTCAGCCTGTCAGTGCTCAGACCATATGCATCAAATTGATCTGCATAGCTGTCGTCCCAGAAGGAAGCCTCTTCTAAAGATGATGCACAAGAAAGCCTGCAAACAGTTTGCTGAAGACAAGCAGACTAAGGACATGGACTACTGGAACCATGTTCTGTGCTCTGATGAGACCAAGATAAACCTTTTTGGTTCAGAAGGTGTCAAGTGTGTGAGGCTGTAACCAGGTGAGGAGTACAAAGACAAGTGTGTCTTGCCTACATGGTATGCATGGTGGTGAGAGTGTCATGGTCTGGGTCTGCATGAGTGCTGCCGGCACTGGGGAGCTACAGTTCATGGATGGAACCATGAATGCCAACATGTACCGTGATGTACTAAAGCAGAGCATGATCCCCTCCCTTCGGAGACTGGGCCACAGGGCAGTATTCCAACATAATAATGACCCCAAACACACCTCCAAGGTGACCACTGCCTTGCTAAAGAAGCTGAGGGTAAAGGTGATGGACTGGCCAAGCATGTCTCCAGACCTAAACCCTTTTGAGCATCTGTGGGGCATCCTCAAACAGAACGTGGAGGAGGGTAAGGTCTCTAACATCCACCAGCTCCATGATGTCATCATGCAGGAGTGGAAGAGGAGACTCCAGTGGCAACCTGTGAAGCTCTGGTGAACTCTATGCCCAAAAGGCAGGGGTGTTGCTAGGTCTACAAAAGATCTAGGGCTAGAGCCCATAGCAGCGAAGTAAAGAAACGCTTGGGCAGGCATATACATGTATATAATATACATGTGTGTGTGTATATATAATATATATACTTTATAAAAAACAAAACCTGGGCTTCCTTGTACCTAGCCTACCTCAGACCTAGCCTACCTCCTTTTCCCTCCTCTTATGGGATATATGCAGCGGGCAGGGGAGGTGCAGCAGGTGAGCAGACGGGTGAGTGTGTGGTGGAGGTGGGGGGACTGTGTTGCTTGGCAAAGAGTGAGGCTCAGCATGGCCCGCACCGGACAGGGGGAGTAGTGGAGTCCAGTGCTGGAACAGGTTCCCACACTGGGTTCTCCTGCCAGGCCCACACACGCACAAGGATGCTGTTAGAAATTGTGGGGTCCCATACAGCCTACCTGACGGGACCCCCAACTGCCCCTGACCCCATCCCTGCCCACCCATCTAAAATAAAATACAGCTTTGTCTTCAAGGGATATTTATCCCTTTCATTTAGGCGGATCGGATGGCAGTCAGTTCTAAACAGACAGAGAATTCCATTTACACCTGACTGCCCATAGAGCAGAGTGGGCTTGGTCTGTGTCTGCTCTGCATAAAACAACGATCACTACGATTGTGCTCAACGATCAGATTGTTGGAGGAATTTGAGATTTCAAATACTGCTGCTTAGAGTTGGAGGTTGCAGATTAAACTCTGTCTAACGCAACAATTGTTACGATCGTACACAACGAACAGATTGTTGGAGTAATTTGAGATTTCACATACTGCTGCTTTGAGTGACACATTGCAGATCGAACCCTGCCTAACACAATGATCGTTACGTTCGTACACGATGATCAGATTGTGGGATCGTACACAACGATCATATTGTGGGAGTAATTTGAGATTTCACATACTGCTGCTTTGAGCGATCTGACTTCACTAGGTAGAGGCTTCTGCTTAGAGGGACAGATTCTTGTTCAAAAACCATTGCTTACTCCTATAGGGCCAGCTGTTGCTGTAAGTGACACATTATTGTTGAAAAATCATCTCCTAGTTCTAAAGGGAGAGTTTCCAGGTGTTGCTTAGAGGGACAGATTCTTGTTCAAAAACCATTGTCTATTCCTATAGGGCCAGCTGTTGCTGTAAGTGACACATTATTGTTCAAAAATCATCGCCTAGTTCTAAAGGGAGAGTTTCCAGGTGTTGCTTAGAGGGACAGATTCTTGTTCAAAAACCATTGCCTACTCCTATAGGGCCAGCTGTTGCTGTAAGTGACACATTATTGTTGAAAAAGCATCTCCTAGTTCTAAAGGGAGAGTTTCCAGGTGTTGCTTAGAGGGACAGATTCTTGTTCAAAAACCATTGCCTACTCCTATAGGGCCAGCTGTTGCTGTAAGTGACACATTATTGTTGAAAAATCATCTCCTAGTTCTAAAGGGAGAGTTTCCA
>BLSH010068748.1:66797-79484 GCA_018402905.1 Glandirana rugosa
CCCTCCGTGAGACTCTGGGCTCTGTCTCTTCTACCTCCGGTAGGACCGGACCGGGTGGGGAGTTAAGTTCTTCGTCCAATACAGTAAGAACCCCTGTCGGTCGATGATATCCTTCAAACATCCATTGATATCATCGGACCGTTTTGGAAACTGACTGGATTGGTTTTTCTTTGACGGGTTTCACCACAGAACCTGTGGTCTTACACTCTCCCGTAAAGTCTGGGACTTCCTCCGTGACCGGTCGCGGGGACACGATATCTGAGGTCTGAAGTGGACGGTAAAGGATCACGTCTGAAAGGTTTTGCCAGGCTACTATAGTTACCTACAAACTTCCTATAGTAGCTGGCTGTCCCCAAGAATGACATAACCTGCTTCTTGAATTGAGGGGTGGGCCAGGCCAGGATGGCCTCCATCTTCTCTGTCTCGGGTCTCAGAGTGCCTCCCCCTACCTGGTGCCCCAGGTACTGGACATCAGTCATGCTGATCTGACACTTACTGGGCTTTACAGTAAGATTGGCAGCTGTCAGTTGGTCCAGGACCCGTGACAGGTGCACCGGGTGTTCCTCCCAGGTAGGGCTGAACATGGTGATGTCGTCCAGGTGGGCCATGGCAAAGGTTTCCAGCCCCTCCAGTAAGTCATTCATGGCCCTCTGGAAGGTAGCTGGGGCATGCTTCATCCCAAACTGCATGACGGTAAATTCGAACAAACCGAATGGGGTAATGAAGGCTGACTTTTCCCGAGCTTCAGGGGCCAGAGAAATTTGTCAGTACCCTCTGCTCAGATCCATGATCGTGATATAGGGGGCAGCTGCCAGCCTATCCAACAACTCATTGATCCGGGGCATGGGGTAGGCATCTGCAGTGGTGATAGAATTCAGCTTCCGGTAGTCCACACAGAACCTGGTCATCTTATCCTTTTTGGGGAGCAGGACCACTGGGGATGCCCAGGCACTGTGGGACATCTGAATCACCCCCAGCTGCAGCATTTCCTCCACCTCCCTCTTCATGTCGGCCAGCACCTCCAGAGAGATGTGATAGGCTTACTGTTTAATGGGGGGATGTGCCCCAGTGTCCACCTGGTTGGGTTTATCAGGAGCTTTGAGTTTACCTCCCTGGTGTCAGCTAACAGGTCTAGGAGTGGATCAGCCTCTTCAGGCTCCAGCCTGCTTCAGACCGGCGTGACATAGGCCGTGCGCTCATGATGGGCTTTGATCATTGTTCATATGAAAGACCTTCTGCCGTCTACACCCTTCAGCCAACCTGACTAGGTAGGTGACATCATTCAGACACTGGGTGATGGTGTACAGGCCTTCCCATGCTGCTTGGAGTTTGTTCTGCTGCAAGGGAAGCAAAACATACACCAGCTGACCAACTTTATATGTCCGTTCCCTAGCACTGCGGTCATACCAACGTTTCTGCCTGGTCTGGGCCTGGATCATGTTTTCCAGCACCATCCCCACCAACATCTCCATTTTATCTAAGAATCTTAGGACATAATCTATAACAGAGACCTCTGGGTCAGCAATCTTCCCTCCCAGGTCTCACGGATTAGGTCCAGGGGTCCTCTTACCCTCCTTCCGTACAGCAGTTTAAACGGCGAAAAGCCTGTGGACTCCTCGGGCACATCTCTGTAAGAAAACAGCAGATGAGGCAGCTATCATTCCCAGTCCTTACCCTGGGACTCCACAAAGGTGCGCAACATTGTTTCAGGGTACTATTGAAACGCTCGCACAAGCCATTCGTTTGTGGATGATAAGGACTGGCCATGATATGCTCATCTGTATTTTCTGGCAGACAGCGTGCATCAAGTCAGACACAAACTGGGGCCTTGATCACTAAAGAGCTCGGCCGGAAATCCCACTATTGTGAAGATTCCCAGAAGAGCATCAGTGACCTTGTCTGCATGGAGGGAGGAGAGAGCCACTGCCTCGGTGGCATAGTGAACGACTGTCAGGATAAAACGTTTGCCTGAACTGCTAGGGATGGCTAGAGGCCTAACAATATCCACTGCCATCCTCTTAAAAGGTTCATCAATCACAGGCAAAGGTTTTGGCAGAGCCCTGTGTACATCCCCTACCTTGCCAACTCACTGGCAGTTAACACAGGACCAACAGTAATCAGCTATGCCCATAAGCATGGTAGGCCAATAGAAGTTACAGTATGCATTAATCGCCCCCTGGTCTTAGTGATCCCCAAGTGACCTGCTAGGGGAATCTCGTGAGCCACCTTTAGGAGCTATCCCCTGAACTGACTGGGTACCACAAGCTGCCTGCTACCTAAATCAGCTTCGTTCCCCTCTGTAGACAAACTCTCCCTGTACAGTTTTCCTTTGTCCCATTAAACTTTTGTTTGTCATTTTCTGCAGGGGGGCTATCAGCTAGACTCCTAAGCTGTGCCAGTGTTTGGTCTGTCTGCAGTGCTGCTTCAAAGGCAGAACCACAAGCCCCAGCATGCAATACTGTAGCAAACGAAGACAGCTTCTGAGGTTCAACCGAGGTGGAGTCCACTGGGTCAGAACAAGGAGAGGGCTCAGAGACCTCGTGCTTTTCTGTGACCCGGGCCTGTACCTCTGCAGCCCTTGCAGCACTGCGAGTGACCACCAGTATTGGTAATACATTGTCATCATTATCAACATTACATTCAACAGGTAAAGGTGTAGCATCATTGGAACATACATTTACCTTTACAAGCAACGGGGTCTCTTCTCCTTGCTTTGAAGAAGGAGGACCTTGCACTTCCACTTCACCCTCCCCCTCCCCAGGTTGCCCAGATATCAAACCCACATCTGCACACATTACCTTGGGGGCGTCCAGAGGTTTCCGAGGGGGTGTCCTCAGCAGGGGCATAATAGGAGACAAGGGTCCCCAAATCAGCACCAAGCAACACAGCAGTGGGGATCGCCTCAGAAACTCCAACCTCTCTCATCCCACTCCTGACACCCCAATCAATGAACACATAGGCACAGTGTATGCGGGAACGGGTTCCCCCAACTCCGGTGAGGGTAAGGAACTTCTCGGGGATGATGTCTGTTTCTTCTATCACCTCCGGTCTGACCAAGGTGACTTCAGCTCCAGTGTCCTGGAAACTCGTTACATTCTGGTGGCCCACGATGACTGGCTGCAAGTTGGCATTGGTTCCTTGAGGTTTCCCACTGATGAACAGCACAGCTGAAGGGTTGCTGGCCGGTTGGCCAGATGATGTTTTCTTCTTCTGCTCAGGGCACTGTGTTAGAAGATGAGCAGGCTTGCCACAGGAGTAACACCTGCGGTTTTCAGTCAGGGCGGGCTTGGCGCCAGGAACTGCAGGTTCAGACCGCTGAGAAGCTTGTTTAGCAGGCATAGGAGGGGTTTCCACGTGCGATTTTACTCCTTTCCAGCCATTCAGTGGGGCCTTGCGATGGTCCGATACCCAAGTGCTGAGGAAGGTATCTGCTCTAACACAAACTGTCTGATGTCTGGGGGACAGATGTGCAAAAGCTGATCTTCAATCATGAGATCTTCCAGGGCCTCAAAAGAATTGGCTTTCAGGCTTTTAGACCAATGTTGGAAGGTGGTACTTAAACAGCTTACCACACTCATACATGAGTCCCCAGGCCCTTTTTGCAGGGACCTAAACCGATTTGGTACACTTCCGGGGTTAGTCAATACTTCTGAATGATTGCAGCCTTTATGGCATCATACTCTTCATCCTGCTCCACTGGCAGGTCGACATACACCTCCAGGGCCATGCTTCGTAGCCCTGGCATCAGGTACCGGGCCCATTTTGCTGGGGGCAAATGGTACTGATGACAAGTTTTTTCAAACGACAGTAGATACACTTCAATGTCACTGTCCTTTTCCATGACTGGAAATTTGGCGGCTGGGCTCGCAGGCAGAGAGGTGTCCCTGTGCTCTAGGGATCTGAGGTTTTGAGCCTGTCATTGCTGTTGGAGTCTCAACATCTCCAGTTCGTGCCAACAATCAGCCTCTCTCTCAGCCTGGCGTTCTGCAGCCTCTCTCTCAGCCCGGCGTTCCAGAAACTGCAGGTACATCACGGGATCCGTTTCACTGATGCGCTGTAGTGTTTCCTGCATTTGAGGAGAGTCTCTGCTGGTTTCAGGCAATCTGGGGCTGGCCTATACCTGCTCCTGCTAATGCTGTGGTCTAGAGGAGACATTCAGTGGTATTTCCGTGTCAGTCTCTGTGTGCCTATCCTGTGAGGCCGTTGAGTCTGAACCACTGGGCTCTGGAGAAACCCCTTCAGCTTCAAGTTCCCCCAAGTTCTGGCCTGCTTGGATATCGTACTCCTGTGGGGCTTTTATCATGCCTTCACAAGTTTTGTCACTGAAGCAGTCAGGTCATCTTTGTTCATCTTCTTATACCCTGATACCCCAGACATTTTGCAAGCAGAAAAGGTACAGCAGAAAGCAGAGATAGAAAGGAGCTGGGGGCGTGGCCTGGCGCGAGCATATACAGAGCTCCGGACAAGGATCAATGAATCTGACAGAATCCGAGCACTACAACGCCGAAAAAGAGGTAAAAACACCTCCACATACTTACCTAAAGCCTAGGCTTCAAACCAATCTAACTTTGGGCCGGAGATTCCACTCCGAAAGATTGAGACCTAGGCCACGACACAATCCCCGGCCTAAATTTCCGGACGGCTGTAACGGCCAATTGACTCTCCACACCGCCCGCTTCTCATAGAGAAGACATATACCCCAGGACTGTACACCTCCAAATACTGGCCTCTCTATACACTTACTGGCGGCGGTAAGATTGAGGCCTAGGCCGCGACACAATCAACGGCCTAAATTTCCGGATGGATGTAACGGCCGAGAGACTCTCCACACTGCTCGTTTCTCATAGAGAAAACATATACCCCGGGACTGTACACCTCCAACTTCTGGCCTCCCTACACACTAACCGGCGGTGGTAAAGTCTATTTCTGGGGCAACCAGGCCAACACACTCTCGGAAAGCAGGAGAGGCCCTGGCCTAGAGGGGTAATACAAGGCCAAGTCCCTTTATCCCTTCATAACCGGCCATAATCAGCTCACTCATAGATCCTTCTTATTGCTGAGAAAGATATACAATCTGAGCAGGAATTTTAACATATAAAAGCATATAAAAAGAATGCATCATTAACCTCCCCAACATCGCAGACTGAGTACAAGTGGGCACAATAGATCTCTTCACATCATACAATATGGACAGACTCTCTAATTCAAACACACCAGGTCGTTCACTCCGCTCTTCAACAACCTATAACAGCAAACAAATACCATCTTATTTCCAAAAATACTCTTATAAAAACAGAGGAGGAGAAGACAAGATGGCTCCTTCAAAGAAAAATACAAGAGAGATAGAAGAAGATGATGACAACATATCCCTGGCAACTTCTGAAGACCTGACTACATTTAATACTTGTTACCCAAGCTTAAACCATCACTCCTCGCAGATATATTTCCTTGGGACGTGAAACTTGAGGTCCTTTTGAACGTCAAGACTACCTCCTATTGCTCACGCTGAAAGGTTTTTGGTAAGGTAACAACCCCATATTAATACTGTCTGGAGGCACAATGAATAATCTTTATTACTAACACGATACCAACCAAAATAAAAGAAGGTCAGAACCTAAACAAGCCGATCTAAAGAAGTAACCACACCTCCACATCTGACCACACATAAAATGGTAAAGCATCAATCCATACCAATGCTGGTATCAAAAATTGTTTTCAAAACTACATGCGCAGTTTTTCCTCTGGTTCTATGAAGTGAATATATATGTCTGGAACGTTTCCAAACTATTTACCGAAAACAGGCCTCTATTACTGACCTGTCTTAATATTTAACACACCTCTCCACTCTAATGCTTTAAGATGCTCATGAGAGGTGGTTCTCCTGGTAAGAGTAAAAGTTTAAACTTGTGCTTTAAATTTGTTGATACATTCAGAGACTTTTAACTCTGAAACCTGTTATGTTGTTCTGTACAAAAATTGTAATAGTTATGTTATATTTACATTTATTGACAAAATGTTCATAGTGAAACTTATTTTGCCATTTATGGTTAATCAGCATTCACCCCTACCCTCTTTGACAGCGATCACAGAAACCAGAGGTAAGTAACTAACCCTCAATTTGAATCCACCATCCTTCAGACTAGCTACACCATTTGGGTGTACGCTTCAGAGCTAATGCTCTGACATAATTAAAGTCAACCCAAATTTAAAACTTAAAAATGGATATGGGGCAAGTGACATTGGCTTCGAACTGAAGTCCAACTCACCATACAACCCAGGAACAGAACCTTGACCTGTTTTACTTTTCAAATTACCACTCTTTATGTCTGCTCAATTACATAAACCCTGGTTTCTGATAAAACGCTAAAAGAATAATCTCCCCCATATCGCAAAGAGAAGGAAATGAGGAGACGAGATGCACTCGCTGCTACGGAACAATATTCAAAGGCGACTGTTTTGCTTCCCGATTTCTCCCCAACTGACAGAAAATAAAAAACCCACACTCACCCAGTACTACTCCTAACTAAGAAAAAGAGATCTAATTTTAGATTTTTCAACTTTAGTTTAAAATTAAAATTAAATTAAAATCTAAACCTCAGTTAACTCAAAGTTCATCGCAACTTAAGGTGCCCACGACCCTCGGTCTGCGTAACCTATTAACTAATTAACTAACCGATTAACTAACACTTAAAGACACAACTCTCGCAATCCAACTTTCCGTGACCCACGCAACCCACCTACCCCCCAAGGTTAGGATAACAACTATATAACTTGTATACAAACACTCACACAAACAGACATACTAAATAGTTCTACAAATATTCCTAAAGAACTACTACCTTTGAGCTTTGGCAAAAGCTCAACTGTTGGTATTAAGGCGTAGTTCAATTATTTAGCAATTATAGGTGCTAATCACCTACCTCACTTTTCCTAATTTCTCCCCCCCCCCCTTTTTTTTCTCTCTTCCTTGTCTATTTCTCTCTTTTCCTTTTTCAAAAGATTTTGAGAAAATTACCTACTCTACGCTTGGTAATACACCAGACATCATTTCGCATAATTTAAACGGTCTAAACATCCCAGAAAAAAGATCCAGACTGCTAAGAGAACTCAGACGGACTAATCCTAAAATAGTATTCATTCAAGAAACCCACTTTAAAGGCCTAAATATTCCCAAATTAACAAATAAACAATTCACTAAAGCCTTCCACGCCATGAATCCCTATGCTAAAACAAAAGGTGTATCTATCCTCCTAAATAAAAATTCCCCTTTTACCCTTACACAGCAACTAATAGATCCAGAAGGACGCTTCCTGTTTCTTAAGGGCACATGGGCAGGCAATCCAGTTACTCTAGCCAATGTCTACTTTCCAAATAACTCTCATATAAACTTCTGCAACAAAATTATTAATGAACTTACATGGTTTGCAAAAGGCTGCATTATCTTAGGAGGGGACTTCAACCTGCCCATGGACCCAAAATGGGACACATCCAATGGTCACACATTAGTCTCATATAAAATTTTGAAGAAAATAAAAACTCTACTCCAATCACTATCTTTAGTAGATACTTGGAGATTGGCTCACCCAATGGAGAAAGATTTCACCTTTTTACTCCTTCCCATACAAACGCTATTCGAGAATCGACATGATCTTCTTATCACAAAAAGACCTGAAATACATCGCAAAAGCTCAGATAGGGATAATTTCACTCTCTGATCACGCCCCTACTTCACTGACATTTAAAAAAAGACCAAACCACAAACCTTACTTTGACTGGAGACTGAACGCATCCCTACTAATGGACACAGAGATACAAACTGATATCTCTAACAAATTACACGACTATTTTAACAGAAACAGAAGCGAAGACACCAACCTTTGAAATAATTGGGAAGCACATAAATGTGTTATTAGAGGGGAATTAATGAAATGGGGTGCCAAAAAGAAAAAAGACAAGGAATCTGAAGTTAATGCCCTAATAAAGAGGATCACGAAACTAGAAAATCAACATAAACTCTCCCTCTCCGGGAAAGTGGAAACAGAACTTACCAAATGTAGAAAAGAGCTACAAACAATACTAGATCTTAAAATCCAAAAAGCGCTATTCTTCCGAAAACACGTTTTCTATGAACAGGGAGACAAGACTGGGAAGCTATTAGCCAAAGCGTTGAAAGATACAGACATGAATAGGCAAATTCACGCGATACCGGATTCAGAAGGCATATTGACCCACACCCCAGAAAAAATAGCAAAAATTTTTCACAATTATTATACCAAACTCTACAACCTCCAACCCAACAGAAAACCCTTACATGTAACCTCAAATGATGAAACCATCAAGGAAATTTTAAGAAACAGCAAAATTCCTACACTGCCCAAAAGAAGACTCAGAACAACTAGAAAAAAACATTACAATAGAAGAGGTTCAAAACGCGATTAAAGAATTAAAACCAGGCAAAAGCCCAGGACCCGATGGTCTAACCTCACAATATTATAAAACATATACTCATATACTTTCACCACACTTAGCTACCACTCTCAACGCCTTAACTTCAACCAAAATTGACTCTGGCTCATTCTTAATACATGGGGGCAGTGGGAATCTAACTCCCTACAATACCTAGGGGTCAAATTGACACCAAATACCAATAACATATATAAAACAAACTTTCTACCTTTGCTTAAAAACATAGAATCAGATCGGAAAAAGTGGTCTACCAGGCACTTTTCATGGTTTGGCAGGGCGGCCATTCTAAAAATGACCATCCTGCCAAGACTCTTATACTATTTCAGCTCACTCCCAATCAAAATCCCCTCATCCTTTTTCAACACTCTCAACAAACTTATGAGGAAATTTATATGGGCACAACGGAAAGCCAGAATAAGTCTTAAGACTCTAATGCTCCCAAAAAATAAAGGAGGAATAGGCTTACCTGACATCCAAAAATACTACCAAGCTACGCACATTACTAAAATCATAGATTGTCACTGCCATACAAATGAAAAAGAATGGATTGAAGTAGAGTCATACAGCTACAAACAGAATTTACAATACCTCCCTTGGTCTAACCCTATACCGAAACTTTGGCAAAAAGATTCACACCCTCTGACAGACTCTACCTTAGAAATTTTCCTCAAACTAGCAAAAAAAGAGACCTTACTTCATACCCAAGCCCTCTCACACCTGCACTAAATGACTCATACACCTCACACAATCCCTACACACCAAATAAAACCCCTCTCCTGGCTCACCATTGTCTATTAGGAAACAAACTTAAACCATTCCAAACTCTGAAAGAAAATTTATCCGGACCTCTCTCTGGTTATTGGGCTTACACACAAATCCATGACTTCTTACTAAACCACAAAAATAAAGAACACTTCTGCAGACCTCTGACACCCCTTGAGGAGATTTGCATCCAAAAAAACCCAACACGCAGAGCAATCTCTATATCCTACTCATGGCTAGCAAATGCAGACCACAAAACACCCGAAATAATTAAAAAGAAATGGGAACAAGAGCTGGAGATATCTTTATCCGAAACACAATGGGAGAGAGCATGTATCTTTGCCCACAAATGCTCCCTAGGTACAAAAATACAAGAAATCTCATACAAACTTCTGTCCCAATGGTATATTACCCCAAAACTAGCCAAAAGATGGTCCCCTACCAACTCCGATCTTTGCTGGAGATGTGGTGATGAGACAGGCTCCCTTCTACACATTTGGTGGTCGTGCCCACTAATCCAAAAATTTTGGAAATCTATTATCCACTGGACAAAACATATAACAGAAACCACAATTATTCTAGATGTAAAAGCATGTCTACTCCACATAAACCATTTCTCCATTCGTAAATATAAAAACTCCCTCACGAGACATTTGCTAAATGCAGCCAAAAACCTCATTCCCCTCAAATGGAGATCAACATCCATCCCAACACTTGAGGATTGGGTAGATAAAATAAACATGATATATAATATGGAAAAGATTAATGCAATGAAAAGGGAATCCATGGACAAATTCCATAAGACCTGGAATAACTGGTCTCAATTCATCAACTCAGCTGCCTTCTTAGAACTCAAAGAATAAAAGAATCATGTATAAAAACGATAACCTAAATAATAAACACAAACTCATGAGAAGTTGACCCTGTAATCCGGATTAATTCATACTAAGGAAATCTACACCATCATCTTAATAAGCCAATAATTATGTCAACCTTCCCACCATACTGGATCATTTCTGTCATTGATTTCACCTCCTTTACTTTATATTCTTTACATTTAACTTGCTACATGAGAATCTCCCTTTTTTTTTTCTTTTTCTTTTCTTTTTTCTTTTCTCTTGCATTCTCTACCAAATGGCATTACCAAATCCCTTTTCGATGTATCAATCCACACGTTAATTAATGCTGTAACCATTTGTTTTCTCTGTAATATCTGTTATGGTATATTAACTATACTGTTATTTGCTACAATTCTTTGTATTCCTTATATTTCTTATCTTACAATAAACTTTTGATTGTGAAAAAAAAAAGAAAAAGAAAGGAGCTGTATGAAGGAGTCGTTGTATGTTTTTATAAAAGAAAAAAAAAATATGCACCAGCGTGTCTCAAAGGACTGTTTCCACAAAGGTTACAATCCTTCAGTGCAGAGCTAATTCCTAACAATGCACTGAATGCTCTTAAGGCAAAACTATCCCACCACTGCCAACCAATATGTGATGAACGCGGGTATCAGATCACTGCCCTCCTCACTGACAGGTGACCGGGGACCAGGAAACATAACAATACCACTCTCAGCTGCTTTCTGCACAAAGATTCTCCAGTTTGCGGGACCACCGTCTAAATGACAGTCGCCTGAGAGCAATTGTTACCAGGCTAATTCAAGAAATTAACCCTTTCAGTGCCACCACTTCTAGATGCCGGACAGAAGACCCTGATTTTAGCAATACCACTTGTGATTTTAAAATAACCACCTGTAACACACGCTGTCACCACAGACAGATGAGTTATCCTAAACAGTAGTGCTCTTCAAAGGAACAGGTTCGTTATAGCTTGCATTAATGGCTTTAGGGACAAGATTAACACTTTTCAGAATAAGGTTTACTAAGGAAAAGTTCAAAATTGGTGCAGATAAAATATCCGGGGCGGACTGTGGAATAACAACCCTCCCTAATATGCAATTTGCAGTATAAAAACCATATCTTGGGACCCACATTAAGGAATTCAAGTTCAGCAGGCACAGTACATTAAAATAAATCTAAACATAACAGAGTTGTCGCTCTCCGTTAGCCTGGGAAGAGGCGAAACTAGCAGTGGGTTCACGGATGATGGAATTCATCGACGTTTGGGTTTGTTTTATTCGGTATGCCTTTCCGCATTCAGATATATACTTTTTATTAAGATGTCACGTTCCTATCTGGAGTTATGAAATGTGGGTAGAATGATACCTTTTAAAGTTGATTCAGGGTCTCTGGAAGGTCACAGCTGCCTGAGGGGAAGTTATGGCCTTTCCTTATCTTAGGCATCCTGTGCTGTCTCTTAATGGGTGTGATTTATTGGTTTATGATCAGGCATGACAAACACAGTCAGACCTCTTGAAGCCTGGTCAAGTGACCCAGAAATTCCTAAGTTGAAGGGAGGGGGGACGAGGGGTTTGTTCTAAGTTAGAACCGTAATGGCTGACCCTCACAAAATGGTTGCCAATTTTGTGTGTTCTTGCATGTGATATCATTACACTCTGTTTATTAATTTAAAAGTAATGCCCTTACATTCAAAACAAGCCTATAAGATCAACATATCCTTAGACACTTATCTGTGCCTCCATACTGCACCTCTCCGTGCTTGGTGTTAGCAGACAGAACGTCCGATGCCTTCAGTTGCCATGTAGCCACATACTGACGCATTTCATCACTTCCGACTTGGTCACAGGGGGCGGCTACGCGGCAACGCAGCTGACTATATGTATCCTCCTCCGTCAACAGAATAATCAGAATGGTAGCTACAAATCACATATCATAACCAGACCCTATAGCGGTGGAAGCAATCCAACAGGACGCTCAACTCTTCTTCAGCTGGACAGCCACTATCCATCTGTGCCATTAACCCCTTTTCAGGTAAACTAAAAACGGCACAAGCTCAAGAATACCCACAGTATATTTACCACACAGACCTTTGTAAGGAATCACTGTGTAGTACATTAATTAGTAAACTATAAGCAGGGGCAGGTAAATAAATAACAACGTCATTTAATAGCCTATTAAATATAAGCCAAACAATTATATTAAATTAGCTTATTTAATCCATTGTGCACCATATTCAATTTGATTGGGGAGTGATACCAAAACTTTACATAACTGCATGAATAACATCCTACATAAATTGATATCACGCGGAGTAAATTAAAAATGCATAATGGATACTAATATAATAAAATGTAATTAAAAAATTATTACTAAAATCATGATCAAAATATTGTCAATATTACCATGATCAAGTCAACATTAACAATATCTTATTAACCACTTCAGCCCCGGAAGGATTTCCAGCTTTAGGACCGGAGCCCTTTTTGCGATTCGGCGCTGCGTTGCTTTAACTGAAAATTGCGCGGTCGTGCGACGTTGTACCCAAACGAAATTTGCGTCCTTTTTTTCCCACAAACAGAGCTTTCTTTTGGTGGTATTT
>BLSH010068756.1:14292-29070 GCA_018402905.1 Glandirana rugosa
TTGTATTTCCCGTATGTTTAACCCTTGCTCCTTATGTTTGATCGCCGAAAGCGGTTACTGTATGATAATAAGAACTGTCTGGGGGTGTAGTGGAATGGGTTGGAGGAGTTTCTAAACCGGTTGAAGCTTTTGTATCGGCCTGATTTTTAGTTGGATCTTTTTAGTTCCCGTGACTTGTATAGAGATGGTCGAAGCTGGGATGTTGTTACATTCGTTTTAATGGGGAAGTTTACCTTAAGGCTATGGTAGTGTATGGATCCATAGGTTGAGGGTCGCTTGAATCGTCTGGAAAAGTGGTTTTTGCTGAATTGGATTCATTTTGATTAACGCAGCTCTGCCGAACCAGGAAAGAAAATTGCTGGACCACGATGTTAAATCCTTTTGGACAGATCTTAGTATGGTTAAGTCGTTTTTGGTGAAAAGGTCTGCTAAGTTCGCTGGGAGTTGGATACCTAGGTATGTGATGGTATCGGAATTCCATTTGAAGGGGTAATTTTGCTTACATTGTTGTAGGGTCGAAGCTGGTAGAGATATGTTCAGTGCCCTTGATTTTTCTAGGTTGATTTTTAGTCCGGCTATGTTTTCGAAGTTGGCCAAATCTTTGAGGAGGTTGGGTAAGGTGATGTGGGGGTCTGTCAAGAATAATAGTATGTCATTGGCGAAAGCCGCTAGTTTGTATTCCTCGTTCCCAATTTGTATGCCCTTTATGTTAGGATTAGTTTTGATGTTTCGGAGAAGGGGTTCTAAAGTCAGAATAAAGATGAGAGGGGACAGGGGGCAGCCCTGTCTAGTTCCATTTGTGATATTGAAGGCGTCCGATAGGTGACCGTTGACTCTTACTCTGGCAGAGGGATTGTTGTATAAGGCCATGACAAAACTCATCATTCGTTGTCCTATGCCCAAAGCTCTGAGAGTTTCCGCCATGTAGTCCCAGGTCACTCTATCGAACGCCTTCTCTGCGTCTAGAGCCAGGAAACAACTTTGTATGTTATTTGTAGATATCCAGTGATGTATATTCAGTGCTTTTAGGGTGTTATCCCTGGATTCTCTCCCTGGGATGAATCCTACTTGATCTAAAGAGATTTTTTGTGGGAGCAGGGGAAGTAGTCTATTGGCCAGTATTTTTGCAAATCGTTTCAGGTCTACGTTTAATAACGAAATCGGACGTAATTTGGGATCAAAGAAGGGTCTTTATCAGGTTTGGGTATTATTGAAATGTGTGCTGCTAGTAGTTCTCGAGGGGGCGGGATGTCTTGGTCCAGTGAGTTGAAGGCAGCGATAAAATATTTGCTTAATGGATTTAGGAAGGCTTTGTAATATCCTGCCGTCAGCCCATCTGGACCCGGGGATTTGCCGGGTTTAGTTTGTTTTATAGCTTGATGAAGTTCAGCTATTGTGAGTGGTTCTTCAAGCTTTGTAGTGTCTTCCTCTGAGAAGGGGGGAGGGCAGTATTTATGAAGAAATGAGTGAAGTGCATCTAACCTGGTTCAGGATGTGGATTGTGTATTTGGTGGCTGTAGGTTGTAGAGGTGTTTGTAATAGTTGACAAATTGTTGTGCTATATCTGGGGTTGCGGTGATTTTCTTCCCATTTGTGGTGGTGATCGAGTGGACCGTGTGGTTTGTCCGTTTGGCGGTTGTCGAGCGAGCCAAAAGTCTACCTGTTTTGTTCCCAAACTCATAAAATAGTTTTTGGCGTAATATGTCGTTTCTTTGAAATTTTTTATTAATCACCGTTGCTAACTCAGATCTGGCGTCAGTCAATTCTTTTAAGTCACCTTCTGCCAGGGACTTTTTGTGTATCTTTTCAAGAGAAGAGATCTTTGTTAGGAGGTTATTGACATGTGCCTGTCTGTGTCTCTTACGTTCATTAGCTATAGCAATTAATTCACCCCTTATAACACATTTATGTGTCATCCATAATGACATTGGAGAGATTTCCGGGGAGGTGTTTTCTTGGAAAAAGTGTTGTAAGCATTTGTGTATCCTGGGGGTTGCCGTCGGGTCAGTCAGTAAAGATGGGTCCAACCTCCAGAATTTGGTTCCTCGGGGGGTATTAGAAATGGTGATTGTCATGGTGACAGGATGATGGTCAGATATAAACATGGGTTCTATAGTCGCTTTTTGTAGGGAGGGGATGTCTCTTTGGGAGATATATATGCCATCAATCCTAGAGTACTTTTGGTGTGGGGCAGAGTAAAAGGTGAAGTCCTTTGTAAGGGGGTGGAGAGTGCGCCAGGAATCATGTAGTGTTAAATCTAATAAGGTTTTTTTAATGGCCCTGAGGGCGCTATATTGTATGGAAGAAGAGCCATTTGAGGTGTCTAATGATGGGTTGAGCGGGAGATTGAAGTCTCCTCCTAAAATTAACATCCCTTCAGCGAATTCAAGTAGAGTATCCTTTATTTTCCTAAAGAAGGGAACTTGTCCTGCATTGGGGGCGTAAATGTTGGCAATCGTTACTCGTTTGTTGGCTATTGATCCTTTTATAAAGAGGAATCTTCCCTCTGGGTCCGGTTTGGTTTGATTGATTATAAGGGGGCATCTTTTGGAAAGGAGTATGGTAACTCCTTTAGACTTGGCCTGTGGATTGGTAGCGTGGTAGGCTGTTGGGAATCAATGGTTTTGTAATTTAGGGATTGTATCTGACTTAAAATGAGTTTCTTGGAGTAGAATTATGTCTGCCCTTTGTTTATGAGATAGGTCTAGAATTTGATCTTTTTTCGGGAATGTTGAGTCCCTTGGTGTTAAGTGAGAGAATTTTGAGCGGTGTCATGTTTTGTCAACTGGATATTAGTTTTGTCGTGCTGAACGTTTGCGCTGCAACTTGAGCTTTCGGTGTTTAAAATGGAGTATTCGGTTGTAT
Source organism: Glandirana rugosa (assembly GCA_018402905.1). Taxonomy (NCBI): domain Eukaryota; kingdom Metazoa; phylum Chordata; class Amphibia; order Anura; family Ranidae; genus Glandirana; species Glandirana rugosa. The sequence goes on from BLSH010068756.1 coordinate 17,158, forward strand.
TATCCTATCGGTGTTGGGATAGGCTGACGTGCCTTTTACCTGTATTCTATCAAATGTCTCTTGTTTGCAGTGGCTATGGTGTAAGGTATTGATGTATATTTTCGAGTTGACCCTGAACTTCGGGTCGTAACAAGTAAGGTCGGGGGTCAGGGGGGTGTTTCAGCCCTGATCCGGTGTGTATTGTCCCTGTAGAGGGTGTCCGACCGGGTATAGCGGTTTGCACGTATCATAAGGATGTAAGTCCAGATATAGAAACTAATATATCCACTAGGGGAGGTTGGGGAAAGCGCGGGGGAAGGTTGTTGTTCGTTATATTGTACAGGGTTTCGTTTTAGGATTGTTGAGGTCTCAGTGCGGGATGCGTTATTGCGAGGAGCTGTGAGTTACGTGTGTGTCTCGTAAAATAGTAACAGTGCTAATAGCAACAGTATTAACAGTAGTAACAGTAGTAGTAACAGTAACAGTGGGCTTTTCAGTTGAGCATGAGTACCCGTGGGGGGTCGTCCGGTCACATTGTGGAGTGATGGAGGAGACAATGCTTGTTGTATATAATTTGGGGATGGGGGGGAGGTAATTAATTCAGGCGTTAAGTATTGTGCTTACGAAGTAAACAATTGGAGACATTCGTTTTTGTCAAGTGGTATTTTATAGTGGGTGGGGAGCTGCAGGATGTGATGTAGGCGCCTTTTACAGGAATTCATGCTCTACCGTCCACAGTAAATAAATTGAGTGTAAACAAAATATAACATTCAAACAGTGAAATATATAGAAACCTGTCAGTAGTTCGCACCTTATTTCAATGTGTGATCAGTAGACTCAGGTGATCGCTGTAGATTTTGGTATTGTATCTCAGCCTTCCCGTCTCGGAGGACGGACTGGCTGAGGTACGTATGTGAAAGCGTGTCATAAAGCAATCAACAAGAGTTATCTTCTATAAATTTGTATACTTATCGGTAGAGGTGTCTTTTGGAAAGTCCCTTTGGAAGCGCATCGATCAATATTCGTTTGTCAGTTAGCAAGGCAGCGTTCCGTGCTTTCCCTTAGTCTCTTCGAGCTCTCCTGTTATGGGGGGCTTTCGTAGGGCTGGGAGCATATTGGAGACCATTTCCCCTCCGGTTGGATCTCTGTTCGGAAGGTGAACGTCGTCTTCGAGAGCCCTGGTCTTGTGAATCCATCGGTGATGATATGTGATGACTCTTGGTAGTCTGGAACTCAGCAAACCATTCTGGGACTTCAATTGGGTGTAGAGCTAAAGTATCAAAAAAGGATGGTAGGTCTTCTGGGACTCGTAGAAGCGCATGTCTACCTTGGTATGATGCTGAAATTGCGAAGGGGAATTTCCAACGGTATGGGATCTGGCGTTCTTGGAGTGCTGCCAGGATGGGTCGCAGAGCTCTGCGATGTTGTAAGGTGATTTTTGAAAGATCTTGGAATAGATTAATTTATTTTCCGTGAAATAGTAGACGGGTTCTATTGCGTGCTTTTCTCAGAATGTCTTCTTTTAGTTTGAAGTCTATGATGTGGCAGATAATGTCTCGTGGTGGGTCAGCATCTCCTCCCCTGGGCCGTAGCGCTCTGTGTATACGTTCCATTGCTATCGGGGTGTCAGGTGGTCTGTCAAGCAGCTCATTGAAGATTGTTGACACCACTGTTTGCAGTTGGTCTTGGTCAATAGATTCAGGTAGCCCTCTTAGCCTTAGGTTGTGGCAGCGTCCTCTATTATCAAGATCCTCCAGGTGGCGGTGTAGGTCTCTAAGTTGTTGGGTGTGGGTTTCTACCACCTGTGATGTTTGTTGGAGGGCGTGGGATTGTTGAGTAGTCTTTTTCTCTACCTCTGTCAGCCAATTGGCGATGGTGTGGATGTCCACTCTTAACTCAGAGATGGCTGCAGTTAGCGTTTCTTTTATGTCAGCCGCTACCGACCTGAGGTCATTCAGACTTGGTTGTTGTTGGGTGAGGATGACCTCGGCGTTTTGCGGAACCTGTGGGGTTGGTTGCGATGTGGTTCCCGGGGTTCCTTGGGAGGAGGGTGGGCTGTTTCTTTGGGACTGGAACATTGCTGGAATGCTTTGGCTTAAAGACCCTGTAGAGTCACGGGGGGATCGTGATCTTGTAGCTGAGGATGAGCGGGATGCTGTACCCATAATGTGGTGTTTCTGATAAGAAATAGTAATAATGGCAATGTCTCTATGTAGTTCTGCGAAGCGACCCCCCGGGCTAATGCTCTTTGATCAGCCTGTCATAGTGGAGGTTGTGCTATGGTGGAATTTGTTTGGGGCTCTGGATTGGAAAGTTGTTCTGGAGTGGGGGTTTTGTCAGGATCAGATAAAGAAACCGTGATTGTTGCTCTGATGATGGTAGGCAAAGAGTCTTGAGGATGGTAGGCAGGGCTTTCTGAGGATTAAGGAATGACTGTGAGAAAGCAAAGCAATTGTGCACTATAGGTAGTTTTCACCTTTTGTCTTCCTTGCCAGAACAGTTTCTTTTAAGAGAGCCTTGAGAATTTGGAGCTTGTCGTCTGTAGGGGTTGATGTTCAGAAAAGTTATAAGGGAGTGTCCTAGGTATGGCCGCCTGTGCAACAGAACAGTAAGGATCTCAGACTTTGCGGCCGACTAGCTTCCACTGAGACTTTTAAATACACCAACAACAGTCTCCTTATCCAGCCATAAGGTGGTTCACAGCCTCTGGTTATGTGGTCAGGGCTAGCTGGCTGTATGGGAGGAGGTGCGCCGCCGAGCGGAGCGGGCCGCGTCCCGGGATCCGGAAATTTAGCCCGGGGATCCGAACGGGGCCTAGGCCTCGGCGGATAAAAGTAAAAAATTATCCCCAAAATAGGCTCGTTGGATAGCCCTGGATCTGTGCTGGCACCCTGGGGTCTTGTTACCTGTGGATGCGCCCCACGGAGCTTGGATGGAGATGGATTAGTAGTCCAAGCAAGCGGAGCTCTCTCTCAGTACGTCCACCCGCCTGCCACGCCAAGCCACGCCTCATGAACCCGAACTTTACAGTTCGGGTTCGCTCCATTCTACTCTTGAGGGATGTTGTCCAGAAACATCACTGTCCCTAGTGGAAGAGGCCTTCCGCTCTCCCATCACAAACCACACATATAGAACCCGGTATAACAGGGATAAAAGAGAAGGATGAGTCTGGTGTGGTTGTGTGGTGAGTCTAACCAGCGTAGATCAGACTAGGGTTCATGGTCACCCTGTGCCCCTAAAAGACACAGGGTGACTTACACATAAGAGGGCTCCATGGAACTGGTCAAGGAGCCTCCCACCCTCTCTGAGGTAGTCTGGGCTTCACAAGCTCCACACCCAAAGTGACTCCTGTCACAGCGCTGATCTGAGGTCTGAACATACAGGAAATGGGGTTGATCTGAGGTGTGAAGGTACATGAATTGGGGCTCATCTGCCGTCTGAAGGTGCAGAAATTTGGGACTGATCTGAGGTGTAAAGGTGCAGGAAATTGGGACTGATCTGAGGTGTAAAGGTGCAGGAAATTGGGACTGATCTGAGGTGTAAGACTCCTTTCACAAGAGGCGCTTTCATGTTAAAAAAAAGTGCCTGAAATGCTCACGAAAACTCACTTCCATTACAATCAATTAATGCTTTCACACTGGGGCATTGAAAAAACTCTTGCAAGCAGCATCTTTGGAACACGCTTAAAGCGCTATAAAAAGCGATTCAAAAGAGCCCCTCTCCATTGAAATGAATGGGAAGAATCCGAACGGTGCCTGAAAAGCACACAAAAAGCACTTCAAAATGGTTCTTTTGAGTCACGTGACCTTCAGAAAAGCGCATTTCTAACGCCTCAAAAGACATTTTATGGGCAGTTTTCAAGCGCCTCAGTGTGAATAGGCTCTAAAGGTAAAGGAATTGGGACAGATCTGAAGTGTGAATGTGCTGGAATTGGGGGATCTGCAGAAGTCCTTGGCTGGCATATTCATGTCAACCTTACCTTACATGCCTTGAAGCACATGTCTTTTGAAACAGGGGTAACTATCTCCCTATCCCTATCCAAGTTGGTAACCCCCTAATAAGCAACAAAAACAAAGCTACTGTTTTTTGACTTTGTGTGCCTGTGAAGATTTGGTGTGCTTGGCTGTGCAGGAGTGAGGGATCCCTGTTTATCTGCAGCTCCTATGTGGGGTGTGCTACATTTGGGGTGCTCCTCCGGGCTATTGCCCAGTGTAACCTGAACGACCATTGCCCCTAGCAACCGAAGTTCATCGAGCCAGAGGACTGCGCTTTGTTGCCTAAGGCTGCAAAGGGGTGAAACAAGAGAGTGGAGTTATGTGCATTGCCAGACTGTGTCTGATGCTGTGTGATTCAAGAGCTGCTGCCAAACTAGCATTACAGTATATGCCAAGTTGCCCCAACCGCGGGGATGACTACTTGTGTCAAGATCTGCTTATTCAGTGAGAACTGGATGGTGTGCTGTTACCCGTGGAAACCATGGTGGGCAATCGTGCCCATTGATTACAAAGCTACCAGCGGTCTGCATAGAGGTGGGGAAAGTGATTGTGTACTGCAATGGCCTGCTGAGAACAGTAAAATCTGCCTGCTGTTACCCGTGACAACTGGAGTGAGCCAGTGGGTTCCTGCAGGAGGGGGTCTATCAGTTGTCCAACCACAGCTGAATCTACAGACTGTCCTGATCCTGCTAAGAAACAGTATGGCATGTGTTACAGGCTTTGCTGTTGCTCATGGTAACCACAGCAAACTTTTATTGCCACCTGCATTCAGTTGCTCAGGCACAGTCAGTGCTGAGCGGCATGTCCTAACAAATTCTGCAAGTGTCAGTGTGTGCACAGTCAGCACACTGTCTGTATCTGCAAAATTCAGTTTAGCTAAGAAGGAGTTACAGAGCCTGCTTATCAGAACTGTTGGCTGCGCCCCTGAGGAGATCCAGCGTATCCTGCATGCAGAGGGAGAGAGAGAGTGTAGCAAGATGGTGGGTGGTTCATGAGTATACCCTGTGTGGGCTTGACTGCCTGAATTTCCGGAGGTGACACTGGTGGATACCGGTGTGCGGCTGGAACATAGGGGGGATGGAGAGGCTGTGTCTGCTGTGTCCAGGAGACCCACCACCGTGGTCGGTGCCTGGATACGGTATGGGCACTGCAACAAGCCGCTAACAAGCCTGACACTGAGCGAGCAGGAACTGCTCATCTACAGCGTGGAGCTGCAATCAGGCCTGTGTACAGAACAGCTTAAGAAGTCCGAAGTGGGCCGAGCAACAACTGAAATGTTGGGTTGAGGCTAGGGACAGAGGCTCCCCCGCGAAGACAAACGACACCTGCAGGGAGGGCTGGAGGTCTGTCTCGGCTTGCAGCCCGACCAGGGATCTGGTACCTGACAGTGTTGCACAGCACGAGCCAGAAGATGTTCCCAGCTGTACCCATCCACCCTGTCAATCCCAACTGGAAGGAGCCAGTACATGAAGACAACGTGCCTTTAGGTGAGCCAGAGGGGATCGGCAGTGGTAGGGCAATAGATTGGGGTCACCCAGATTACAAGCAGAATTCAGACCCAGATACTGACTGGGAGGAGTGGACATCTCATAGCAGCTCATAAGGAGAATGGGAGTGGGGAGACTCACAGGAAGATGTGGAAGTGCTTTCAGGGGTGTCAGATATGCCATAGCCAGCTGAAAGGGCCGAAATATGCATGCAAACTCCTATCTCTGTCCAGCAGCAGTTCCAGAACCAACCATCCAAGACCCAGATCAGAAGTGCTGAGTACAGGTAGTGGGGTCACCCCTGGTCTGTGTCCTCCCTGGAAGGGCAAGCCACAGGACCTGCCAAGATTCTCAAGGTTCCAGAGGAAAGAGCAGTGGAGGACAGTACTTGGATGGGGTCTGGACCGCCCTTATGTCCCCCAGGATGTCATGGACATTGAAGATTTATGGGCCAAATGGGAGGAAGACATGGTCTGGGACTTCATGCATGTCCCCAAGCCCCTGTAGGAACCCCATAATGAAGAGGCTTGGATCCGGTTCCAGGACATTCGACAGGAATGGCGGCTGGGAAGAGCCACATATAAAGACCAGGTTGTGATCGTCAAGACTGGCTGGCCAACCAGAGGGTCACTCGGCTGCTGTCAGGGAAGTTGATGGCAGCATCAGGAAATTGTCATACCCGCATCTGTACTTATGAAGGGGCTAATGTGAACTGTTCAGCCTGAAAGCAGCAGAGATGGACAGCAAGTAGAGATCTCAAATCTCTGTTCATTTCTTGTGGACTAGGCTGACACAACACCCAACTCTATCTCCAGAAGGGATGCCATATTCCATAAGAAGATCTCTGGGTGAGGCCTAGAATAATGTTGCTCTAATGTTATGAAGGGGCTTCTCCTTCAGAGACTGACGAACAAAAAAAAAAAAAGAGAAGCTTTCTTTCTGCCAGCAGGCTCTTAATCCCCTGCTAGCTAGTGTAGATAGTTAAAGTGTTACTAAACCCACAACAGTAAAATCAGTCTGTATATGCAGCATAGCATGCTTGTTATACTCACTGTGGAATTTAAGGGGCTAATCCTCTGCATTGTGTAAAAAGACTGTTTTATCCTGTATGCATAGATCTTCCACTGCCTGCACTGTCTATCTGGGGAAGGCCAGCTTAACACAGGCAAGGTAGCCGATCTGCACATGCTCAGTTATGGCTTTTATGCTGGAGAGAATATTTACATGTTCTCAGAGATAGCCAGGTCACATGATATGGACATCAGACATGTGGGCGTGTGTACAGGCTGTAGTGGAAATCTCCTCCTACCTAAACACACAGCTTTGTAGAAACTGACCGTAGTATACAGATCATCCAAGAAGGTATATAGTGGCAGTATTTTAATGTAAAAAGATTTATAAACTGTGGGCACTGTGGGGGGGGGCAGATGTACTATTTTCATATTACTGGACTTAGTAACACTTTAACTAGTGTGAGGGTCGTATTTTCTTTTTTTCTGTTTCTGCAGGAATCCGCGTGGATGGCTGTCCCCCTGCTTAACCACTTCACTCCCGGAAGGATTTCCCACGTTAGAACCAGAGCACTTTTTGCGATTCGGCACTGCGTCTCTTTAACTGACAATTGAGTGGTCGCGCGACGTTGTACCCAAACAAAATTTGCATCCTTTTTTTCCCACAAATAGAGCTTTCTTTTGGTGGTATTTGATCACCTCTGTGTCATTGCTGATCGCCGCTATAAACAAAAAAAGAGCGACAATTTTGCAAAAAAAACAATTTTTTAATCTATAAATAAAACAATTTTTCATCGGTTTTGGCCGATTTATATTCTTCCTCACATTTTTGGTAAAAAAAAAAAAATCGCAATCAGCGTTTATTGATTGGTTTGCGCAAAAGTTGCCGCGTTTACGAATGATGAAAATTCATTTCTGGGGTTTTTTTTTTATTTTTTACTAGTAATTGCAGCGATCTGCGATTTTTAGCAGTACTGCGATATTGCAGCGAACATGACGAACCATGTTGACACTTTTTTGGGACCAATGACATTTATACAGCGATCAGAAATTTAAATGTCCACCGATTACTGTATAATTGTCATTGGCAGTGAAGGGGTTAACCGGCAGGTGGCGGGGAATGAGTTAACTTGTTGTTCCCTAGGCGTGTTCTAACTGTGAGGGGGCTGGACTGTTATGGGCATAAGAGATCTAACTGATCCCAGTGACAGGGATCAGTAGATCTCTTATGTCACGACTGACAGAGCGGGGAACCACCGTGTTTACATCGGCGGTTCCCTGTTCTTTTGCTCTGGCAGCTCATCGCGGCTCGCCGGCAGATATCGGGTCCGCCCGAGCCGCGGGCACACTACTCTGGAGTCTGTTTATGGGCAACGTATACATTGTCCCTCCTTTTGTAGCCAGCGCCAGCCGCTATATAATAGATATTCTATGGAGGACAGGAATCTTTTCAGCCCTCCTGCTCCCCCTATCGCCTGACGAAGTGGCGCAGGCAACCCACGTCATCGGAACCTGCCAACCAATGAAACTCGTCGCGGACTTATGACACCATCAGCCTTGGACTAGCCCTGTATGCTCTCCAAGCCTCACTTTTGTTCCGCCTTGAAGCCGGCTTTCTTCCATCACAGGTGTTGAATATCTGAGGACCATCATACAGCGCTTTAGCCCTTCCGACTCCTCGGCTTGATAGGCCACCCCAGCTTCCCCATTGATGGCTGTTGTGCTTATGTACCACTTATCCATGTGAGTGTTTTTAACCATTTACAATAAACCATATCCTATATATTGCACTTAGAGGCGCCTCTCTTTGCTTGTGTTTCTCCTACAGTTTTTGGTGGACTTGGGATCCAGTCCACCCTTGAAGGCTGCCTCTGGTATCGTACTTATGGACAATTATTCTTGGACTTCCCTGACATGTCACTGTTACCTTCTCATCATAAGAATTCTTGGCTAATTATTATTTGATCCTACAGTATATATGCTTATATACTAGAGTACATGCCACATTGGGTTGAATTGCTGTATTCCATTTTATGCGTCTCACATTTAAATATAAAAAACATGTGCTGGGGGACTGGTCACACCTCTGAAGAAATCCTGTTGGATGAAACTGGTCAGGTGACGCTGTCCTACCCAGCACGAGACACACAACATGGTTTTTATCACACGTTTGTATCCAGTTAATGTTTGTAAGTAGATCTTTTAATAAATGTTACCTTTTATCCTGACGGGCTTCACTATTGGTTTTCCTTTTTTGTCATCCTTTGATGTTGGTGAGAGCCTCGGTGGGAGGGATACCATTATAAGTGAAAATCGGCAATATTAGCTTATAAAGTCTATGCCTATATACATATCATGGAAAGTGTTCCCATATGAACATCTATGTCAAGGGGATGATTCGGCTTGTTTGATGTCCTTGGAGGATTTTGGTGTTACACCTATGTTTACATGCTGTTATTCCACCTGTTTCTGGTAAGCAGACTTGCAAAAGCACGGTAGTGTGGTGTGAGACTTTTATCCTTTATGCACACAAGTCTGGTGTGGGGATCCTCTCTTCTTCAACTGATTTACATATGAATCTTTATTGAAAGACTGTCATGCGCTGACATTTTATTTTATGGTTACTTTAACTAGTTCCACACAGTATATTTACTGCGGCGGTGTGGACGCTTCCCGCGAATCGCCGTAAATAAGCGGCAATCTGCGGGTGGCCGCTAGGGGGCGCGCACCTGCCGTGCTCCTGAGGAGTGTGCCCACGGCTCGGGCGGACCCGATGTCCACCGGCGATCCGCGATGAGCGGCCACAGCTAGAGAACGGGGAACTGCCGATGTAAACTCTGTTAGTGGGGGGCATAGGAGATCTACTGATCCCTGTCACTGGGATCAGTTAGATCTCTTATGTCCATGGTAGCCCCCCCCCCCACAGTTAGAACACACCCAGGGAACACAGTTAACCCCTAGATCTCCCCCTGCAGGTTAACCCCTTCACTGCCAGTGACATTTATACAGTAATCAGTGGACATTTACATTTCCGATTGCTGTATAAATGTCATTGGTGTCAAAATGGTCCGACATGTCTGCTGCAATATCGCAGTACCGTTAAAAATCGCAGATCGCCGCCATTACTAGTAAAAAATGTAAAAAATAAAAACCCCAGAAATGAATTCTCATCATCCGTAAACGCGGCCACTTTTGCGCAAACGCAGATTGTGATTTTTTTTTACCAAAAATATGAGGAAAACTATAAATCGGCCAAAACCGATGAAAAAAAATTTTTTTTAAATATATTTTTTTGGATTTGTATTTTAGCAAAAAGTAAGAAAAACTGTTTTTATTTTTGCAAAATTGTTGCTATTCTTTTGTTTATAGCGGTGATCAGAAATGACGCAGAGGCAATCAAATACCACCAAAAGAAAGCTCTATTTGTGGGGAAAAAAGGACGCAAATTTAGTTCGGGTACAACGTCGCACGACCGCGCAATTGTCAGTTAAAGCGACGCAGTGCCGAATCGCAAAAAGTGCTCTGGTCCTAAAGTGGGAAATCCTTCCGGGAGTGAAGTGGTTAAGCGTGGATACTGCACACATTTTTCCTAGTAATTTTTCTTTACTTGCGTAATGTGTTTAAAGAGAAAAAACATGGGGAAAAGTGCATGTATTCCAGAGTTGTACTAAGATATATATTTGTATATTACAGAGTGTGTGAGGGGTTTGAATATCTAACAGAGGCAATTAAACCAGCTGTATCACCAACACTGCCAGAAAAATAGTCACCTGAACTAAAACCATGTATACAGTATGAATGTATAATACATATAATGCGTTGGGTGATCTAATAATAGAATATAAAAAAAAACTTGGTATTGCACACTAAAGGTCAAATATTTATGTGTTGACAAAAATTTTGTCGGGCAAAAAAAAAAATGAAGGCACTTAAAGTGGAAATTTACTCTCCAAATCAACATTGATTATTTTTGATTCTCATGCTGCTAGTAAATAGATAGGAAGATATATTATATTTACTAGTTTTAAGCTTTTTTTATTTTATATTTCTTCAGTTACTGCCTGGTTTCTTGCCTAGGCAAATTATGGCATACATCCCAGGAGTCTTCAGGAGCGGAGGAGGAGTTTTCTCGGCTAATCACACTCTCTTGCATGCATGCTTGAACTAAGGGGAGATGGATTCCATGAAGTAAATGCTACATGAATCATTTGCCTTTATTTAAGATGGCCACGGCCAGAAATGCCAGGGGGTGTTTTTCAAAGTGATTTCTCAACCAAAGCCTGGATACCTGGATGGATGGAGGAGTTTGCTTTGAATATTAAGAATGAATGAGTGTTTTTGGTGCTCAGAATCAGTGAAGATCCACTTTAAATTGGTCAAAAAAGGGTATGGCTCTATATTTCCAAAGTACTATACAGTGGTCTATAAACAATAAAAAATACAGCGCTTACTAGTATAAACCCAAGAGAAGCAGCGCGTACGACAATTTGACTACAATTGAACACATGGGATATAAAGCGCAGTGCTACTCAGGAAATAGTATGAACATCAAATAGATTAAATAAATAAGATGTGGGATGGATACTATTGCAAAAGATCCAATATCTACAGACTAAAGTGTCACAGTGATTGTAAACAATATAGAATGAAGTGATTTAATATTACACACAGCGCCTTCCCTTGAGATTTTAGATGAAATCCCTATGAATATACAGGTGTATGAATACGCATCAGACGTAAGCCACCACACCTGGGGCTGCTGCCAGTAGAAGTGAAATCACTTGAAAACTGGTAAACGGAAAAAGGCAGCGCCTCTATATATTCACCCCAAAATGCTTGTTGACAGTGACTCTACACATATGTGAATACATTGCATGAGTAAAAGCTGAGAAGCTATTGGATTAAACAAACATTCAAAAAAAATTTTTGGTAACACAAAATAATTTTGCTTTAGATAATTATAAAGTGTCTAACGTGCTTAAAAAGTGCTTAATTACAAGGTGCATCCGTGTAAAAAAGTTAACAAACTCAAAGTTCATAAAGTGTCATAATCATAAATCCATATGAATGAAGTGTCCAAGTGCTGGAATTCTTGCTGGCAAAAATTACCAACAGGTTCTTCCAAGGAACAGTGCAAACAAAAGTGCTTCTTAACGTGCTGAAAGGGTTGATGCCAGTGGAGCATGCAGTGCCAGAAGCCCCCCTCTGTGTCCCCACTCACCAGAAGCTATTGACCATCTGCTTTGCAGTCAGAGGTCAAAAGCAGCTTGTTAAGGGGGAAGAGATACGGCAGATCCCCAGATGCTGTATGTCAAAAACGGATTCCCTCAGAGCATAATCGAATGGAAATATTGCCTATGGCTCGGAGGATAAAAAAAGGAGCTCATGTGTAGATCGCCAAACACAAATTTATTGCGCAATCATAGAGGTAACTTACAGGAT
>BLSH010068756.1:34267-49069 GCA_018402905.1 Glandirana rugosa
GCGAGCAGTGGAACGCACGCCATCTGGAGATCCCTTACCGCGGGTTTTTATCATCATCCTGTAAGTTACCTCTATGATTGCGCAATAAATTTGTGTTTGGCGATCTACACATGAGCTCCTTTTTTTATCCTCCGAGCCATAGGCAATATTTCCATTCGATTATGCTCTGAGGGAATCCGTTTTTGACATACAGCATCTGGGGATCTGCCGTATCTCTTCCCCCTTAACAAGCTGCTTTTGACCTCTGACTGCAAAGCAGATGGTCAATAGCTTCTGGTGAGTGGGGACACAGAGGGGGGCTTCTGGCACTGCATGCTCCACTGGCATCAACCCTTTCAGCACGTTAAGAAGCACTTTTGTTTGCACTGTTCCTTGGAAGAACCTGTTGGTAATTTTTGCCAGCAAGAATTCCAGCACTTGGACACTTCATTCATATGGATTTATGATTATGACACTTTATGAACTTTGAGTTTGTTAACTTTTTTACACGGATGCACCTTGTAATTAAGCACTTTTTAAGCACGTTAGACACTTTATAATTATCTAAAGCAAAATTATTTTGTGTTACCAAAAAATTTTTTTTGAATGTTTGTTTAATCCAATAGCTTCTCAGCTTTTACTCATGCAATGTATTCACATATGTGTAGAGTCACTGTCAACAAGCATTTTGGGGTGAATATATAGAGGCGCTGCCTTTTTCCGTTTACCAATATAGAATGAAGCAATTAAGTGTATATAAATTCAGAACCGATTAGCAACATATAGCAAAACGAAAAGGACTCGACATAGTTAAGTAACCTTGAGTGGATTTATTAAAAGATATATTCAAAACACTTACATATAAAAAGTTGAGCTCAATGGGTGAATAAAACAATGCAGTGTCACATGGGGGACAAGAACCGACGCGTTTTGCTATAGTAAACGTCTTCTGGGGTGCCCCCCCAGAAACACTGCTAGTATATATAGATAATACAAATAATGGCATTGGAAGATGTCCTACGCCCAAAGGCGGAAGTCCAATCAAGGGCCCTCAAGATGGTGTCTGGGCATGCGTATCACGCCTCTAGGTGAACTCAATATGGATATATTAAATCATACCTCACTGTATTCCAAATGCAGAGCGAGTCTGGAGAATCGGCCGTACATAAATGCCGATGACGCAACTTCCCGCGGCGTCACAAATGATGCATTTCCAGCGGCGCCACAGATGGCGCACCTTCAGACACAGCAGAAGTGAACATGCTCCCGTTGTAAACAGGAAGTATGCCGGACAGAGGGCGCCGGGACCCGGAAATGAATCATATAAGGAAAATAAGCTTGGAAACCTAATAAGTAAATACTAAAAAAATAAAAAACAAGCTAAAGTGAAATATATTGTTATGATAACTATCCCAAACGGGACCACAAGGGAAGGCCCAAATTGGAAAGTGCCTAATATGGGTGGCTCGATCATAAGGAAAATGGTCGCCATCATTGGAACATGACTGGACTTTCCTTGTACATAAATAGCCTGACTTCACCAGGTCAGCATAGCACTGGCCTTGACATGACCAAAAAACAGTGAATATGCATAAATCAAGGTGAACTGAATTGGGATCACCCAAAAATTGAGTAATAAGTTAATGTACCATGGATGTGAAAAAAATGAAATATATGTGAAGGGACTAATACTGTACATTAACAAAAAATGAATACAAATAAATAAAAAATGAAGACATAGCATAAGAATATATATATTTGTGAGGGATAAACCATAATTATTAGGTAATGATCCCAATAGTTGATATCTTGAAAAAATTACATTATAATTAAATGCAAAAGAGGGGGACGTGTGAACTAGAACTACATTTATTCTTTATTAATAAAAAGAATTAATGTCCCATTCTATCTTGAGGCCATAAGGATGGTAACATTTAAGCTGGTAAATCCAAAATGTTTCTAATTGAGAAACACCACTCTGAACTGCCCCCCTCTCCAGGGTGGAACGTACTTATCAATGATCTGAAAAATTGTACCACTTGGGTCTTTATTGTAGAACTGTAAATAGTGCTTTGGAACACTATGATTGGTTTTAGCCATATAAATGTTAGTGATATGTTCGTTTACCCTCGTACTGAAGGATTGTCACGTACCTGGCGGATGAGTCTGACTTATGCAGGGGATCACCTCTCTTGCGGCCCTGGTTTGAGAACCCCTGGTAGTGTAGACAGGGAGCTCAGGAGCACAGGGGGGCACGAGGGCTGTACTGGACCACTTGATGATAGGTGCAAGTCCACTGGGCTCATGCAAGCAGAAGAGTAGTCGTACAGTCCGGGTTGGCAACAGGCAGGCTTATGCGGTACAAATGGAGCAGGCAGGTGGGTAGTCGGGTGCAGGCAGGGTCGGCAACCTGCGGGCAGCAAAGGTACAAGAGGGCTAGGCAGAGGAGTCGTCGTAGGCAGGCTGGGATCAGGGCAGGCAGATAGCAGCAAAGTCCAAAGAGAGCCGGGGTCACAAGAACAGGAAGTCACTCAGAAGCAGACACAGGGTTCACAGGTGCAGGAAAGTCTCTGACAGGCAAATACACAGGTCACTGGAACGCTGTAGAATGGACAGCACCTGCCTCCTGTAGCTGTCCTGCTTAAATGGCCGCCATTGGCGCCATTAGCGCATGGGCACACGCGAATGCGCACGGGAGGCCTAAAACGGCCAGGAGGACCGTTTTCCTAACAAGGATCTTATTGTCCTGCCCATATATTGCTTACGGCATGGGCAGGTAAGAAGGTAAACGACATTGGTTGTCTCGCACGTGCAAAAGTGTTTCAACCTATAGGATTGAGTCGTTACAGTGGAACAGAATTCCACCATCTTCCTGCTTTGACATGCATTAAGATGGCACACTCTACATTTACAGCATCGGAAATATCCAACTTAATAATGAAAGAAGGATATTTGCTTATCACATTCACATTATCTATATTACATTCGGTGCCAACTTGTTCCTAAGTGACGGAGCCTCTGTGACACTTTAGTCTGTAGATATTGGATCTTTTGCAATATTATCCATCCCACATCTTATTTATTTAATCTATTTGATGTTCATACTATTTTCTGAGTAGCGCTGCACTTTATATCCCATATACAGTGGTCTAAACAGCCCCTTTTTATTTCATACTACAAAGTTGCCACTGTGGATCGTGACAGATGCAGCACACTCCTATCTGATTTTCATACACTCTGTCCTTTGGAACCTGTCCTTAGAAAGGTCCAAACTGATACTTTTGCATTTTCACATTCACTACATACTGTATATGGATAGAGTCAGATATTCTGGCTGTCTAATGTCTCCCCACTTACCCTTGGTAAGCCTGACTGACAGTGGATAATTTGGAAAAGTCTTATGATGTAATATATCACCTGGGCTAGAATCACTAGATGTAACCCATTTACCTGTTAAATGCTTCCAGGAGTGTTACACCGTAGGCACCATGTTGAATATTTGGTGAACATGCCCCAAACTCCAACTGAATACCACCTAATAATGCAATTTTAAATTGCAATTTAAGAAAAGACCCCTAGGAGGCACTTTTGCATAAACCACATTGTAATCTAACACCAAACACACAATAATATGTTTAATGCAACTGTAACCCTCTCCTGGGTTGCTGTTATAAAAAATGGCTTTTCCCAAACAGGACACTGTGCTAAAGCTCAAGGTAAATACAGTGGGTAAAATAATTATTTGATCCCCTGCAGATTCTGTAAGTTTGCCCACTTACAAGCTGTACACTCACTACTTTACATTGTAGCAAAGTGTCATTTCTTCAGTGTTGTCACATGAAAAGATAGAATAAAATATTTACAAAAATGTGAGGGTGTACTCACTTTTGTGAGATACTGTATATATTTTTTCCTTTTATAGGTTGAACTAGAAAGACTTGTGTCTTTTTTTCAACCTAACTGTGTAACTATGTATGTGGACTTGTTTTTATAATATATATCTTGCTTGTTTGGTGTTTACACATTTGCACCATAAGCACATTTTGGCTCCCTGCCCCAGTCCCGCCCCCCTGAGCCTCATCTTGATCTAGCGATGTGTATGTGAGGAGCGACTCTCCCATGTTTCACCTCATTGGCTCAAACAGCAGCAGGAGCCATTGGCTCCTGCTGCTGTCAATCACAGCCAGTGACCAAAAGAGGAGAGAGTGGGAGTGGGACCAAGCCACGCTTTGTGTGTGAATAGACAATGTCCATTCACAGGAGCGCGGCTCATGAAGCCTGCTCAAGTGCTCCCATATCAAGAGGCTTGCTATTGGGGGCAATCGGCAGGGAGAAGGAGCCAGGACCACTGGCGGGGGAAGCAAAAAGAAGATTATCAGGGCTGCTCTGTGCAAAACCATTGCACAGAGCAGGTAAGTATAACTGTCACGACACCTGGGGTCAGGTGGCAGGTGCGCACCGCTGGAGTGCAAATCGCACGAGGGTTGTGAAGCGCACCACTAAGGTTGTGGACCTATAGCTGACTGCTGCTAATGAGTTCCGGCTGTTACAGGAAGAGGGCCCCCTGGAGCATGGACACTGAAACACAGAGAGCTAGTGCATCGGTTTCCCCAGGGCGCGGAGTCTAAGATCCAGTGGGTGTTCACCAGAGCCTCTAGTGGTGAGGATGGATTTGGCTGCAACTGGATCCAGGTCGCGGCCCCCGGGGTCCCCTAGCTCAGGTTCGGCTGGCTACAGGTGGAAGAGAAGAAGCAGCAGCACAGGAACAGCAAAGATTAGTCAAAGGTAATAGCAAAGGGTCATGTCCACAAGCAGACAGGAGAAACAGAGAACAAGCTAAAGATTGGGGTACCAGGCAGGAAGGGATAGTCAGATAAGCCAAAGATCGGTACACGGAATAAGACTCAGAGCAAACAATAGGAACAACCACACACGAAGCCAAACATGGACAAACGTTGATCAGCAATGCAGGCTTGCACTGCCAGGTACATCAAAGAAAAAATTGGAGGGTACTGTTGGTGATCACACATAATATTCTATTGACACCTGCTATGCAACACAGCCGTGTCACTCTGATCTGAAAAAACAGCATAAACTAAGAAATGTCCCAACACAGCCAGTGGGGACAGATAGATGGTCAAATGAGTGACACTCAGCAGTGTCTATGAATACAAAATCATTTTATAAAATTATTTTGTATTCATAGACACTGCTGAGTATCACTAATTTGACCATCTCTCTGTCTCCACTGGCTGTGGAGGGATATTTCTTAGTGGTTGCACTGCCAGGTGTTATATCCTGTTCCCAATTAAGGCCTGCGGTGGAGCTCAGCTGAGGAGGGCCTATAAAAGCATACAGGTGAAGGAGGCCCGGCCTTTAACTGGACACATGCAGCAAGGTAGGCAATAGATAAGACATGAATGTTTGCTGTGGTTTCAAGACAGAATGTTTACCTGTGGTTTCATGACAATAACATGTTTGATTTTTAACTACAACCTTTAAAATGACCTTAAATCAATTAGTAATTAGTCTCTGTTGAACCCTGTATGTCTCTTTTAACAGTTTGCTGACTGTAGCTTTACTACTACAGTGTGGGCCAGCTGTGCAGACTCACATATACAGTATCTCACAAAAGTGAGTACACCCCTCAGATTTTTGTAAATATTTTATTATATCTTTTGATGTGACAACACTGAAGAAATTACACTTTGCTACAATGTAAAGTAGTGAGTGTACAGCTTGTATAACAGTGTACATTTGCTTTCCCCTCAAAATAACGCAACACAGCCATTAATGTCTAAACCACTGGCAACAAAAGTGAGTACACCCCTAAGTGAAAATGTCCAAACTGGGCCCAATTAGCCATTTTCCCTACCTGGTGTCATGTGACTCGTTAGTGTTACAAGGTCTCAGATGTGAATGGGGAGCAGATGTGTTAAATTTGGTGTTATCTCTCTCACTCTCTCATGCTGGTCACTGGAAGTTCAACATGGCACCTCATAGCAAAGAACTCTCTGAGGATCCGAAAAAAAGAATTGTTGCTCTAATAAAAGATGGCTTAGGCTATAAGAAGATTGCCAAGACCCTGAAACTGAGCTGCAACATGGTGGTAAAGACCATACAGCAGTTTAACAGGACAGGTTCCACGCAGAACAGGCCTCACCATGGTTAACCAAAGAAGTTGAATGCACGCGCTCAGCGTCATATCCAGAGGTTGTCTTTGGGAAATAGACATATGAGTGCTGCCAGCATTGCTGCGAAGGATGAAGGGGTGGGGAGTCAGCCTGTCAGTGCTCAGACCATACGCCACACACTGCATCAAATTGGTCTGCATGGCTGCCATCCCACAAGGAAGCCTCTTATAAAGATGATGCACAAGAAAGCCTGCAAACAGTTTGCTGAAGACAAGCAGACTAAGGACATGGATTACTGGAACCATGTCCTTTGGGCTGATGAGACCAAGATAAACTTATTTGGTTCAGATGGTGTCATGCGTGTGTGGCGGCAACCAGGTGAGGAGTACAAAGTCAAGTGTGTCTTGCCTACAGTCATGCATGGTGGTGGGAGTGTCATGGTCTTGGGCTGCATGAGTGCTGCCGGCACTGGGGAGCTACAGTTCATTGAGGGAACCATGAATGCCAACATGTACTGTGACATACTGAAGCAGAGCGTGATCCCCTCCCTTCGGAGACAAGGCCACAGGGCAGAATTCACACATGATAACAACCCCAAACACACCTCCAAGATGACTATTGCCTTGCTAAAGAAACTGAGGGTAAATGTGATGGACTGGCCAAGCATGTCTCCAAACCCTGTTGAGCATCTGTGGGACATCCTAAAACAGAAGATGGAGGAGTGCAAGGTCTCTAACATTCACCAGCTCTGTGATGTCATCATGGAGGAGTGGAAGAGGACTCCTGTGGCAACCTGTGAAGCTCTGGTGAATTCAATGCCCAAGAGGGTTAAGGCAGTGCTGGAAAATAATAGTGGCCACACAAAATATTGACACTATGGGCCCAATTTGGACATTTCTACTCATGGGTGTACTCACTTTTGTTGCCAGCGGTTTAAACATTAATGGATGTGTGTTGAGTTATTTTGAGGGGACAGCAAATTTACACTGTTATACAAGCTGTACACTCACTACGTTACATTGTAGCAAAGTGTAATTTCTTCAGTGTTGTCACATTAAAAGATATAATAAAATATTTACAAAAATGTGAGGGGTGTACTCACTTTTGCAAGATACTTTATATATGTGATTCTCCTTTTCCAGGTAGGGGTGCGTGCCACAGTATATGCTGACCGCCAACACCCTGTGATCGGCTCTGATCCTCCCCGAATATAGCTCTGTGAATGTAAACAACACAAAGCTGTGTTCAGTGACAAAGGATCTCATTTCTATTTCATTCCCTGCTCAGCAGGGAATTAAAAAAACTAGATCCCCAGTAAAAGCAGCACACAGTACACACAAACACTTGTTAGGCACATATTTAACCCCTTGAACACCCTAGACGTTAACCCCTTCCTGCCCAGTGTCATTAGTACAGTGGCAGTGCATATTATTAGCACTGATCACTGTAATAATGGCAATGGTGATGTCAGTGGCAGTTAGTTAGTTCCCCCCAGCATCAGATTGCCCTGCAGTCCCGTTATAAATCACTGATCCCCGCCTTTTTACTAGTATAAAAAAAAAAATATATATATATATATAAAATAAAAATCCCAGTATATACTGTATCCCATAGTTTGTAGATGCTATAACTTTCACGAAAACCAATCAATATACACTTATTGGGATTTTTTTTTTAGAAAGACATGTAGCGGAAAACATTTTGGCCAAAATTTATCAAGAGATTTGATTTTTTAAATTTTTTCATGGGATATGCTTTATAGCAGAAATTAAAAAAACTGAAAATTGTTTCATATTTACCGTAATTTTCCTTTCCTGGTGCCTATCCTTGGCAGCATACCTGAGATAGAGCTCCGCCTCGACTCCTCCCCCAGGACCAGTGTATAGCATAAATTAAATAGCCCTACCCCCAACATTCTCCATAATATAGAATACCTAGGGCGGGGCGTATGCTACCATGGATAGGCACCAGGAAAGGAAAATTACGGTAAATATGAAACAATTTTCTGTTTTTTTAATTTCTGCTATAAAGCATATCCTATGAAAAAATTTAAAAAATCAAATCTCTTCATAAATTTTGGCCAAAATGTTTTCCGCTACATGTCTTTCTAAAAAAAAATCCCAATAAATGTATATTGATTGGTTTTCGTGAAAGTTAGGGTAAGTATGAAACAATTTTCCGTTTTCCTGGCATCTCCATGGCAGCATACCTGTGATAAATAATTAGCCTACAAGGGTGGGATAAATGCAAGAAAACAGAAATTTATTTAGAAACTGTCATAGCGGCCTGCATTGCCTTCCTACCAAACGCGTGCCGGGAAGACCAGGTTGTGGCCCTACAAACTGTCTCCAAAGACATGTTTGCCCTTACTGCCAATGAGGCTGATACTGTCCTTGTTGAGTGAGCATTCAGATGAGAAGGTGGTTCCATCTTCCTTATGCTGTAAGCCTTCTGTATCATCTTTACAATCCAGGAGGCCAGGGTTTGGCTGGAGGCCTCCTTGCCCCTGTTCCTTCCCCATGGAATAATAAGAAGTCTTTCTGAGTTTCTGAAGCTTTGGGTTACTTCCAGATATTTTCTGAGGACCCTGGACACATCTAATTCATGGCAAGGTTCTAGGTCTGAGTCTGAAAACACCGGTAAAGACCATGGCTCCATTAAGTAGGCAGGAGTAGCAACTTTCGGTGTAAAACCCCCCTGATAGGGCGAAGTTCCACTCTGTCTGGGAAAAAGGAGATGTGTTCGTCTTCTATTCCTAGAGCATGTAGTTCTGAGATCCTTCTGCCGGATGTAATAGCCAGCAAAAAAGTCACTTTTAGAGTTAGGTTCCAAATTGAGCATTCCTCAGTAGGTGCAAAAGGATGGCTGGATAAAACTTCTAGCACTAGCGGGAGATCCCATTTTGGAAAAGAGTGCCTGTGAGGTGGTCTTATCTTCAGGCCCCCCCTAAGAAATCTTATCACTAGAGGTTCTTCCGCCAACTTCTTCTTGGTTGCTGCAGAGATTGCTGAAACCCAGTATTTCTGAAGTAGATGGGCTTACTGGGTTGAAGCCGTTTTTAGTGGCATAGGCAGAGAATCTTTCCCAGACCCTTGACTATATCCGGTTTGTTGTAGGTTTTCTGGCATGGAGAAGGGTAAAAATTCCACTCTGAGAGCAGCCGAATGATTGAAACCTCCTCCTCTCAATCGCCATAGCCGAAGATCCAGCTTCTACGGGTTCGGATGTGATATTCCCCCTTGTGTTAGTAGATGCGGAAATGTTGGTATTCTGAATGGAGGACCCATGCTGAGATGCATGGCTATGGGGAACCACGGCCTCTTCGGCCAGTATGGTAGAACTGCCAGAATTTGTACTGGCTCCCTAAGGAGTCTGAGCAGAAACTTTGAGATCAGTGGGCAGGGAGAAAAGGCGTATGCCACCGTAAAGTTCCACAGACAGGAAAGGGCATCTACTTCCTCCGCCTGCGGGTGAGGAATGAGAGAGACAAACCTCCTGAGCTACGAATTCTCCCCGGTTGCGAAGAAATCCACTTGAGGGGGATCCCAGAGGTTCATGATTTGGTTAAAAACATGAGGGTGCAGAGACCATTTGTTGTTGTTGGCGAACCTCCTTGATAGACTGTCTGCTTCCTTGTTCAATCTTCCTGGAAGATACATGGCCTTGAGGTCTAGGAGATTCCTCTCTGCCCAGATCATTATTGGTTCCACCTTCCTCAAGAGTGTCCTGCTGCGGGTGCCTCCCTGTCTCTGCAGATAGGCGACTGCTGTGGTATTGTCTAGGCATAGAAGTACTCTCTTCCCCTTGATGTGTACTGTCAAAGAAATTAAGGCTAGGAAGGCCGTTCTCATCTCCAGTATATTGGATACTACCTCCTTGGAGTGAAAGGACCATCTCCCCTGTATCCTGATATCTTGGCAATGAGCACCCCATCCATCCCGCTTGCATCCGAAGTATTTGTGACCCAGGAGTGGGAACCCAATGCATGATATTTTGAGAGGTTCCGCATACTGTTCCACCAGTGGAGGCCCTGCGCAAACCCGCTGACAACAAGATTCTCTGGGAGAGATGCTGCCTCCTCCATTGGGTCAGGAATCCCACTTGGAAGTGTCTCAGGTGCCATTGTGACCAACGGACCAATGGTATGCATGATGACATCTGGCCTATCAGGCTCAGGCACTGTGAGGCCGTCAAGTGCGATTTCTCCATGACCTTTAACATTTGCTGGCTGATCTGCTCTGCCTTCTGCTGGAGCAATGATACTGTGCCCTTCTGAGTGTCGAGCAGTGCTCCCAGGTAAACCATTTGTTGTGATGGTGACAACTGGCTCTTCTCCTCAACAGGATATCCCTGTGGGCCAAGAGCTGGCTCGGGTTGTTTGCCAATAAGAGAATGTCATCCAGGCAGTGTTAAATCCTGAGACCTTCTACCCTTAGAGGAGCTAAAGCTGAAATTAGAACCTTTGTGAATACTCGAGGGGAAGCACACAGGCCGAAAGGAAGTGCCTGAAATTGCAGGTGGACATGACCTACTACTAATCTTAAATATTTCTGGAATGAAGGCAGAATAGGGATGTGCAGGTAGGCATCCTTCAAATCCACCGATATCATCCAATCCCCCGGTTGTACTGCCTGGATTATCGTCAGAAGAGATTCCTTCTTAAACCACTTGAGATAGATGTATCTGTTGAGCTTCTTCAGGTCTATTACTGGTCTCCAGCCGCCTGTCTTCTTCTGTACTAGAAAGAGCGTTGAATAGAACCCTGAAAAGCGTTCCGATGAGGGGACCGTTACTACTGCTTTTTGTACCTGGAGGGACGATACAAACTGGCTTAGAACCAGAGCTTTTTGACGGAATGCCGGTGTTCTTGTTCTTCTGAAAGAATGAGAAAAAGTCCAGGAGTGCCCGAATTGGATCATGGTCAGAACCCAACGATCTTGACATACCCTGGATCAGGCCCTCAGAAAGGACTTCAACCAGGCCCCCACCCGGGGAAGCTCGGATCCCCTGGCATCAAAAACACATTGCCCCCTCCTGGTGGGTGGAGAGGGACTTATTCCTCTTAGCTCCCAAAAAGGATGACTGGGTGCTCCTCCAGGATCTTTTGTTGTCTCTGCCCTGCCAGGATTGCTTGTAATCTCTGTAGCCCGTCTGGCGGAATCTTGAGAGGTAGGTTTTAGATCTCCGAAATTTCCTGTCTTGGGGAATAAGCCCCGACTTTCCTCCCGTAACTGTGGAGATTGCTTTGTCCAATTTTTCCCCGAACAAGGACTTTCCGTCATACAGGATTTTGCATCAGCTCTGCTTGGAGGCAAGGTCAGCCATCCAAGATTTTAGCCACAGAACCCTTTTGGCCATTACAGAATGCAACATTGAGTTGGCTGAACACCTGATAGCTTCGCCTACAAAATCTGCAGCAAGCTTGAGCTCCTCCAGGGCCTTAACTATGTCGTCCTTGGGAACCTCCTGCTTTATCACGGTCTCAACATTCTCAGTCCAGACCCCGATGCCATTGGAAACCAACGTTAAAGCAATAGCTGGTCTGCAGGCTGCTCCGGACGCTAGGTAAGCCCGCTTCAGATCCAGGTCGATCCTTCTGTCTAAAGGATTCTTGAATGATGTGGAATCCTCCATGGGTAAAGTCACATTCTTTGCTAGTCACGCTATGGCCGCGTCCACCACCGGCATTGTGCTGAAGGACTGAGCATCTGAGTCCGCCAAGGGGTACAACTTGGAGAAATGGCCAAGAGAGAGCTTTTTATCCGTCTTGTTCCATTCGTCATGAATGATTTCTCGGATTTCTCCCATCAGCGGAAACACCACCTGCTTTCTCTTAACCACTTGCCGACCGCCAACCGCAGGTTGACGGCGGCAAAGTGGCTCGTTATCGCAAATCGCCATCATACGACGGCGGCTGCGATAACGCTCACTGTCTTTGGGGAGGGCCAGGGAGCGGGTGCGGCGGCTTCGATTGCCGCCGGCTACCCGCGATGGCCCCCCCGTAGCGAAGGAACAGAGGTCCGTGTATGTAAACACAGACCTCACCGTTCTGTGAAGGGGGAAGGGCTGTGATCACAGCCTTCCTGTACATGGAGGCTGTGACCACTTCCCTTCCCCAGCTAGGGCAGTCCCCCCACAGTTAGAACACGCCCAGGGAACATAGTTAACCCTTAGAGTGCCCCCTGCAGGTTAACCCCTTCACTGCCAATGGCATTTACACAGTAATCAGTGCATTTTTATAGCACTGATCGCTGTATAAATGCCAATGGTCCCAAAAACATGTCAAAATAGTCCGACATGTCCGCCGCAATATCGCAGTACCGCTAAAAATCGCAGATCGCCGCCATTACTAGTAAAAAATAAAAAAAAACCCCCAAAAATGAATTCTCACCATCCGTAAACGCGGCCACTTTTGCGCAAACCAATCAATAAACGCTGATTGCAATTTTTTTTATCGCAAATATGAGGAAGAATGTAAATCGGCCAAAAACGGTGAAAAAAAATGTTTTTTTATATTTTTTTTTTTGATTTGTATTTTAGCAAAAAGTAAGAAATTTGGGTTTTTTTGCAAAATTGTTGCTCTTCTTTTGTTTATAGCGGCGATCAGAAATGATGCAGAGGGGATCAAATACCATCAAAAGAAAGCTCTATTTGTGGGAAAAAAAGGACGCAAATTTCGTTTGGGTACAACGCCGCACGACCGCGCAATTTTCAGTTAAAGCGACGCAGTGCCGAATCGCAAAAAGGGCTCCGGTCCTAAAGCTGGAAATCCTTCCGGGGCTGAAGTGGTTAAAGAAAAGGAAAGTAAACTTTCACCATGGAAGGCGGCTCTACTGGGTCCTCCCAGCCAATGGCCTGTTTAAGGCCTGAATAAATGAATGGACCAGCTGAAAATTAAAACCTGAAGATTCCGTCTCCTCTGAGGATTCCACAGAAGACTCGTCTGGAGGCTGGTCCCTTGCCACTCGCCCCGAGGCAGGAAGAGGGGTACTGGCTGTGGATGGACCTGGGATGCTTGGCTCAGTTTAATGCACTACATCTGAAGCAGCTGTTCTTTCAGGAATCAAGGCCGCCAGTTCCGAAAATTATTCCTTCATGGTCTGTTTTAAGAGGTCGACCACTTGCTGACTCTCCAGCTCCCTCTTGGCTGCATAGTCTCTGAAGCAGTCCCTACAGACTAATTTGTTTGGCAGAGGGACTGCACCACATGCCCAACATTTCTTTGCGGCTGGCCGGGCCGGAGGCGATGGGGAGTAATAGGATCTTCTGGACCTTGATCTATCCGATCTATGTCACGAGAAATGCGACCTGCGACCCGGACTGTAATCGCCACGATGCCTTGACGACTTCCTAGATCTTTTGGAAGGCAGAGGGCTGTAACATAAAAGAATCTGTTTGAAAATGTAATCTTCTCTTCTTTTTTTTTTTTTTCTTTAAAAACTTACCTGCAGGTGGTCCCATACCTTTTAGACTTGTGTGGATCTTTTCCTCTAGACGAATGGCACATGGTGAGGGCTGAGGGATCAGCTGGAAATAAAAAAAAAAAGGCATAAAAAGAGCAGAACATATTAATAACATACTGGCACTTTAAGAGAGAGTTGAGTGAGAGAAAGAGAGAAAAACAACTGTCGATACCAATACAGCCTGCAGAGGGCACCTGGGGCCGACCTGGATGTAGCACACAGCCTGAAAGCAACTGGGGGATAGAGAGAGGAAGAGAGAATGCTCTTATATGTTCCCTAATCTAATCTCCCGCCCCCCTTCCCTCCCGACAGGCTCAGGGAACCGATCGCATAAAGGCTCCCTGAGTTAAGATGGCGCCGGCCGCTTTGCCTCTGAGCCGCGCATGTGCACACCATGCGCGCCAACAGAGGACCTCGTGGAGTACAGTACTCCACACCTCCAGACTGTGCGTGTGCGCGGAACCCCGCCTCCCGCTGCTGATTGACGGAGAACTGAGAAGATCCAGGGAAATCCCCAAAAAGAAGGGGAAGAAGGAAAAAAGAAATAGAAAAAAAAAACCTAGAATAAAGGAAAGAACCTGTGAACTAGAAAAAGGAGCCAAAAAGCGGAATATAAATATGAGAATGGTGCATGACCCCCCCCCCCCCCCCCCGCCTAACTGAGAGGAGGGATAGACGTCTTAAAGGGGACTTCTTTTTTTTTAAAGAAAACTAAGGAAAATTAGGGGCCTCCTGGACCTAAAAGGGAGAAAAAAGGAAAAGGAGAGTAGTGTGTGTGAACAATATGTAGTTTTGTGTTCAAACAGCGCTTGCAGTGTAATCTATAGTATTTTAGTCTGGGTGATTAAATAAATTTCAGTGCATTCTCTCTTCTCATAAATAAAATTTCACATAGGGTCATATGTAATAAATAAAATTTTTAACGTAGAATCATATTTTACATATTATACATAACATGATAACGTGGATACACTTTAAAATAAATACTCTTCTCTCTTACGTGACTTTAAATAAATTAGTGGGTCTGATTTTATGATATCTAATGTGACGTTCGCGACAAACTTGTGTTTTGATGTATAACAAGTGTGTGTGATGAGAGGAAAAGGAAAAAAGAGGGAAAATCCAGGTCCTCCGGGGATTAAAAGGAATCAAAAGAAATTTTTTTTTCTTCAGGGGAAATTCTGCAGATAGGGAGGAGAGTCAATCCGCCCCCCCCCCCCCCCCCC
>BLSH010068756.1:57234-68590 GCA_018402905.1 Glandirana rugosa
AAGTAATCTATCTCAGGATGCAGGATCAGGTCTTAAAATGTCTCAAATCTGTCCCTCAAGCTTTCAGCTTCCTTTCCCTACACTAACCCAAGGAGCATGTGACTGCAGCACTGTGACTCCAGCTTATAAAGAGGCTGGGTCACATGATGCACTGGCCAATCACAGCCATGCCATTAGTAGGCATGGCTGTGATGGCTTCTAAGGGCAAACCAGTGAAACGCTTGTTGATTGGCTGCCCTGCAGCTTCTCAACACGTGGAGTAAAATAGCAGAACCCCGGACCGAACCCGAACGATTTTTGAAATGTCCGGGTCCGGGTCCGTGCCACGGACACCCGAAAGTTCGGTACGGACCCGAACGTTACAGTCCGGGTTCGCTCAACACTAATTATAATCCCTGTTATTTTTTTGCCATCTGTGCCCCATTGGGGAGTTTTCCCTTCACTTCCTGTCCCACAGCCAAACCGGGAAGTGAGAGAAAATCCTTCCAAAGTGAGAGAATCCTGGGGTGTCTCCAGAACTACTGTCCTCATTGGATGATTTCCCCTCTATTACTGTTCTGGGGTCAACCCAAAGCTTGGGATTTTCTTTTACTTTCGATGATAACAGTAAACAGGACACAGAGATGAGAGGGTGAATCTCCCTAACGGAGGCACAGACAGCAATAAAAATTCACAAGAGCTCTAATCCCTCTCCACTCTATCCAAATCTCCCTGTGGTCCCCTATTTTTTTTTTGTTAATTTAGCAGGGCTCCACCGGTACAGTCACATCATCTAGATACAGGGTTCTTTTAGAACACAAGTCCCATTTGCCATCATAGCAGAGGACTGACCGATTGCACCGACACAAATGCGTTGACATCACCGCACTTGTAGTTCATTGTTTGCAGCCCCATAACACAATGTGCATACCTCTGTATGAAACTATGCCAGAGCCTTTGCTTTGCACCTGCGGTGCTCTGATCGCTCCAATGCAAAAATTGAATAAACGCACATTTTTTTTTTATTTTCACAATGTTGGTGTATTGATTCATTTTTGCAGAAGGTGGCCTATACCTTTAAAGCTGGCTTTAAATCTTTACATTGCCATAAGGTGTGGTAAAATGTGCATTAACATAGTTGCCAACATTTTTAAAAGATTTTTAGGGACTCTTTTTTTCCATAAAGACAGTGTAGGCGGAGTAGTATGCTAATTAGGGGTGGGGCGTGCATTTTGTGGGTGTGGTCAAAATATAAAAGATGTGCGCTGAAATGTGGGCATGGCTTAAAGTACACTGAGTATTGGGTGTGGCTTAAAGGGGTGTAGTTAAATGGAGTTTGAGCTTTTCTTGCCCCCCCCCCATGCAACTTTCTCTACACCCCAACATCCCGAAAAACAAACACACACACATTTAATAATGTAAACATAAAGAACTGGTCCACACTCACTGATAAGTTGCTAGAGGTTACAGCACATCATTACCACTCACTGATTGGTTGCTAGAGATTACTGCAACTAGTACAAGAGACAGTCAGAGACTGCAGACATAGTACAGAGACTGTAGGCGTACTACAAGAAAGGGTCAGAGACTGCAGGCGTAGTACAAGACTAGGTCTGAGACTGCAGGCATACTACAAGAAAGGGTCAAAGACTTCTGGCATACTACAAGAAAGGGTCAGAGACTGCAGTTGTGTTACAGTAGAGGGTCAGAGACTGCAGGTATAGTACAGTAGAGGGCCCCAGCTGCCCCTTTTCCCCCCATGTTAAAGACGGCCCTGATCTATATATGTTTACAACTACATACCTTAACCATTTGCCGCCCACGCTATAGCCGAATGATGGCTACAGCGTGGACCTTAATTGCCGGGATGCTGTCAATAGACATCCTCCTGAGCATGTCTGCATGTCCCTGCATGTGGCGTGCGGCACGCTCTGTGATCACCGAGTCTATGAGACTCGGCTGATCACAGATCGGAGTAAGGGGCCAATTCCGGGCCCCACAACAATAACTGGGCCGAATGATGGCTACAGCGTGGACCTTAAGTGCCAGGAGGTCGTCAATAGACGTTATCCCCAGCATGCACTCAGGAGGACGTCTGTACTAAGTGGAAGGGAGGACTTCTACCAGGTTGGCATGGGTGTGCAAATTGCCATCATGGTACGTCGGACGCGCATGCATGATTCGATCTCCGCCGTGATACACGATTGCCTACTACAGAGGCAGAACGGGGCAGAAAGGCAGATCCCCATTCTGACAGGGGACATGACAGTGATCTACTGCTCCTTGTAATCAGGAACAGTGAGATCTGTCATGTCCCTGCCAGCCCAGCCCCTACACAGTTAGAACACACCTAGGGAACACACTTAGCCCCTTGATCGCCCCCTAGAGTTTGAACCCATTCCCTGCCAGTGTCATTTTTAAATTGCATTTTTATAGCACTGAGCAATGTAATAATGTCATTGGTCCCAAAAAAGTGTCAAAAGTGTCGGATCTGTCCGCCGTAATGTTGCAGTCCCAATAAAAATCACAGATCACTGCCATTGCTAGTAAAAAAAAAAAAAATAAAAAAGCCATACATATATATCCCCTATTTTGTAGACGCAATAACTTTTGCGCAACCCAATCAATATACGCCTATTGCGATTTTTTTTTTTTTACCAAAAATATGTAGAAGAATATGTAATCGGCCTAAACTGATGAATACATTTTTTTTTTGTATTTTTTTGGATATGTATTATAACAAAAGGTTAAAAAAAAGTTTTTTTTCAAAAATGTCGCTATTTGTTTGTTTATAGCGCAAAAAATAAAAAACACACAGGTGATCAAATACCAAAAGCCAAAAGAAGGCTCTATTTGTTGGAAAAAAGGACGTCAATTTTGTTTGGGTACAACGTCCCAAGACCACGCAATTGTTAGTTAAAGTGATGCAGTGCTGTATCCCAAAAAATGGCCTGGTCATTAAGGGGGCAAATTCTTCCGGGGCTGAAATGGTTAAAAATAAAAGTACTTATCCATTTTTATTGCATTGTCATGGTAAAAGGCTGCCTTAAAGTTTTTTTTTTTTTAACCACTTCAAAATTATAAAAAAAACTAATTTATTCATCAGTTTAGCCCGATGTATATTCTTCTAGATTTGGGGACTTTTAATTTTGTATTTTTTTTTACTGGTAATGGCGGTGTTCTGCGATTTTTAGCGGGACTGCGAACTTGCAGCGGACAAATCTGACCCCAAATTACACTTTTTGGGAACCAGCGACATTATTACATTGATCAGTGCTATAAAAATGTAGTGATCATTGTAAAAATGACACTGGCTGGGAAGGGGTTAACACTAGGGGGCGGTCAAGGGGTTAACTGTGTTCCCTCAGCTTGTTCTAACTGTAGGGGGGATGGGCTGGCAGGGACATGACTGAGATCTCTGTTCCTGAACACACATGTCCCCTGTCAGAACGGGGAACTGCTTTGTTTACAAAGGCAGATCCCGTTCTGCCTCTATACTAGGCAATGGGGATCATCGGCGGACATCGAGTCCGGAGCCACGCTCCTGTGGTGTACAGCGGGCGCATGCCTGTTAAGCCCACAGGCACGGACTGACGCACAGGTACATCTGTTCAAGCAGAAGAGCCAACCTACCACAGTATATCTGCGTGAGCAGGTTGGCAAGTGGTTAAGCAGAGTCCCAGCTACCTGAAGGATCACCTTTTAGGTTAGGCAACAATAGTCTCTTGTAAAAGGTTAAAGAGGGACAAAAGGGGGTTAACAGTAACTCCATAGTAAAGATGAATCTTGCAGGTCGTCAGCTAGCACTTTATTTAAACTGCAATCCTGAATGGTAGAGCAGAGCAGTTCAACTGGTGTGAGCTTAGCCAGAAGAGAACGCTGGATCTTCCTGTGTAAACTAAGCACAAGGTGTCATTGTGACTGCTTACTGAAAAGATATTGTATCCAGAGGGACTGCAAGTACCAGCAGTATGGAAAGAAACACAGATGTCTGATCTTGTATGAGTGTACATGGAAACGTTTTAACTGGAACCTGTATTGTTTGTATGTTTGCTATGTTTCATCTCAATACAATTCTTTTTGAGAAAAAAAGAAACACAGATGTCTGTATACAGTGTCTATGAGGTCAAGTGAATCTGTAGCCTGTAGCACTATTGGTCCCAGCAAACAAACAAGAACAGAGATGTCTGTATACAGTGTCTCTATTGCAATTAAATGGTCAAACGCCTGCTCACCGATCCTGTGACTGAAGATGCAGATAGTGTTCTGGATGAAAGTGGCTCCTTCTGAATCCTCCCTCAGGGCCCTGGCTCAGGGGATGGCGCCCGACCTCCATCGCACTGCGGCCTACCCGAATCTAGTACAGAAGAAGCTGGAGCGGCCAAAAGTCCCTGCTCACGGATCCAGTTTGGGGTCCCAAGAGAGAGATCTAGGCTTGGACAAACCTATTTATATCCTCTCCCAGCAGTCTGTTCTCTACTTCCAGCAGGCTGGTATTTGTAGTTCAAACCAGTCTTTGTAAAAGTAAAACCCCAGCAGTCTGGACTACACATCCCATGATGCTTTGCTCCACTCTATGCCCTGCAAGGGTTTTGTAAATACCCCCCCCCCCCTTAATAAGGTACTTACTTTGTCCTGGGCTATAACTTAATTTAGAGTGCTTTTTAAACATTGGCTTTCTAGCTGACAAGTTTTAATATGTGGCAACATTGTTATTATTATTATTATAGGAAAGATGATAAAGAATGTGAGAAAGAGAACTAGGAGGTTTTGGCAAAAAGCCTAGAAGATGTTTACCAGAAAATAATCATAAATACTGATAAATATGTCTAGGACATAATTGGAACTAAGATTGTACAATAATACACACATATATATTTTATCAAGATGTGTAGTAATTACTAACAGGGGTTATTAAGAGTGACCAATATCTTTACTGATGATAAGCAATGAGTGGGCATTTTCTTTATTGGTTTCTATTGGTGTAGTGTTGTAAATATCGCTTGGTCATATCTTAATAATATATTGTATTTAAGATACTGAACTAGGAAATAAAGGACAAGTGTTCTGTGCCCATGTGTTGACGAGAGAGAAAGAGACGCCTGGTTAAATTTACTATTGCTTATGTGAGGGTTTTGCCCAAATGTAGCACTTTTCATCAACTTTATTACTTATACTTTGTGCCTAATGTAATGCTTTATCATACGATTGTGCCATCATTGTTTGGAAATTTGCACAGTTTTTGCTCTTGTTTTGCATAATAAACATGTGCTTGCTCTGGATGCCTTTGTGTTTGTTGTCTTTATTTTAATGTTTATCTGCTATATTTTCTCCTTTATCTATACACTACACACTGTGACACCTTATGTTAGGGTGAGCAGATGTCCCCACCTCCCGGGGACAATCCCTGGACTGAGGACACTGTCCCCGGACCAAGTCTATCCCCGGTTTTGTCCCCAGCAGAGGTGGCGCCAGGTGAGTGCTTGGGTGTACTTAAGCACCCCCAAAAATTCTTTAAGCACCCTCATAGTACCCCCAAAATTCTGATGGCACTACTTGCATTTGTGACTTTTTTTGTACCTGCACATCCTTTATTGATGCCAGAAGGCTGGGGATGTTTTTATTTCTTGTGGAGGGATACAGCAGCTCCGGCCGCATAAGCTGATAATCTTTAGATAGACCCGGCAGCCTGATTTCAGAGGCGGATTGATATACGGCATCTCTGCTACTTCCTCAGCCAATGAGAAAGCATTGTACCCACCCCCTCCCTCAGCCCGGCTGATTTGACTTCTACACTAAGCTGTATCAAGAGGAGGTGCCGGCAGATTGGCAGGAGAGAACACAGCCTGCTATGGAGGATGGATTACATGAGGCAGACAGATTATTTCTCAGCCTCTGCAGTGAGTCTAAAGAAACAGCTTCTGCCAGCAATGAGAGAGCAGAGGCAGTTTTCACAGTGTCTCACAGTAAGTTAGAAGAGCAGCACCAGGACAGGATGTCTGTGTGTTCTATCCCTCTCTCCATCCATCCCTCCTTCCATCCATCCCTCCCTCTATCCAAGCATCCATCCAAACATTCCTTGCTCCATCCATCCCTCCCTTATCCAACCATCCTTCCCTCATCCATCCATCCCTCCCTCCTACCATCTCTTGTTCCAACCATCTAACCATCCCTCCATCCATCCCTCTCTCCATCCACCCCTTCCTCCAACCATCTCTTGCTCCATCTATCCATCTCCCCATCCATGCATCCCTCCCTCCACCCAGGCCATCAGGCCAGGGCTCTTGCACACAGGTGGCTGAGCCCATTCAGTGTAATTGTAGCCCAGGTGCAGTGTACAACCCATCACTGCACACTGTATTACTCTATACAGTGATCATAAACATGAGTACAGCAGCGTATAACTATTCATGTCAGTGACAGACCTGTACATTGCGCCTGGGCTGCAATTACACTGAATGTACTCAGCCACCTGTGTGCAAGAGCCCTGAATCTCAATAAGGGCACTTTCACACTGGGGCGGGCGCCTATAGTTTTAGCCACGCTTTACTGCTCTTATAGCGGCGCTTTCGGGCTTTCTCACTGGGGTGGATTGGGGGGGAGTTTTTCAGGTGGTTTACAGGCGCTATTTTTAGCGCTAAAGCACCTGAAAAACACCCCAGTGTGAAAGGGGTCTAAAAGTAATGTGAACTTTCTCTCTGTACTATCTCTTTCTTCTCATGTTAGTGTAAATTATATCCCATATTGATTTTGGTGGTCAGTACCATCACCAAATGCAATCTTTTCAAGAGAATCAGCTAATTCGCAACTCCGCACTCTATGTAGTGCATGCCTGAATGCTACACTGTGTATGTAGCATGCTCCTGAACCCTGCACTGTGTACATAGCATGCTCCTGAACTCTGTACGTCTCTGTATTTAGCACACTCCTGATCTCTACACTGTGTACACACTCCCATTCGCTGCACTGTATACGTAGCGCACTATTAAACCCTGCACTCTGTAGGTAGCATACTCCTGATCTCTGTATATAGAGCACCCTTGAACTCTGCACTCTTAATGTTGCGTACGCCTGAACTCTAACGCTGTGCACCCCTGAGCTCTGCACTTTGAAACGTCATGCACCCCTGAAGTCTGCACCCTGTACATAGTGCACCCCTGAACTCTGTACATGGCGCACCCTTGAACTCTGCGCTTCTTTGGTAAGAATAAAATACAAAATATACATCGAAAAGTTTTTTCTCTATATTATCTTCTTACATTTGGTAGAAGTATCTTTTTTTATCTCATGGACGAAATGTGAGAAATAACATAAATATCATACAATTATTCCATAAACACGTACACTGCATATATAATTTGAGGAAACTATGCTTAGAAAATAGTTTACCATTTGCCAATAAAAAAAAAATATATAATATATAATATATATATATATATATATATATATATATATATATATGTCCCCGGATTTATTTTAAAAATCTGGTCACCTTACATTATATAAGCATACTTGATGTTTCCTGGTGTATTTATTGAAAACACTCATGTCTAGTCTGCTTAGTACATCAGGTGTCAGCATTTTTACATTTTAAAGTAAAGTCATTTGTGTATTCCTTGACCACGTATGTACTGCTGATGTCTGCTGGTGCTGGGAGTGCATTAGTCCATGCAGTATAGATGTTTAATGTATGAAAAAAAATTGACAGTGAACATTCTCTTCTTTTCCTGAGCAGCTTATTTCTATTTTACTTTTACGCAAGATTCCCCCATCAATGATTAGAAATTAATTTGTTTTTACAAAAAAAAAAAAAAATTCAACATATTGCAGCACGAAAATTGCATGTCACAGTGGGCACTATAATGATGTGAACAACGAACAAACTGGCTACCAGCATGAATTTTCGCTTGTTTTTCAACTCGTCTATGCCTTCCTTAGTATCTCTTTCAGGCCACAGCCTGGTCAGATTTAGCCACCTCTCCTTGGGCCAGGGTATACACTCTCCTAGTGTCTCTCCACCCCCATGCTACTCCAGCAGCAGCTTATCTCCAGGGGAAGGAGGCCTGATTCACAGAGAGCTCCTTCATTAAGAAGGCTGTGAACACCTACACCATCAGGCTGATGGTTTCCAGTAAGATATAGATGCAGGCTTCATCCCTCCCAAGACTCTACAACATCTCCAGACTCCTGAACCCAATCCAGGAGTTACCAATCCTGAAGAAAGCTGTAAAACCAATTTTCTCCACTCAGATTAGCCATCCTGGAGTCCCTCAATCTGGACCATTGGGGACTGTGTGTGACATATATACCTTCTGACACCATAACAAGGCATAGCACAGCCACACTTTCCAGACATCTGCCCTCTTAGTAATGCCCAGGAAATAGAAGGCCAGGTAAAGGATTGTGAGCCAGATTCTTGGCTCTAATTTGCTTGGTTCAGAGAGGGGTGCTGGCGCGAGGATGCTGTATACTTGTCCCTAAGGGTTTTATGCAAACAGACACAGGGGTCCATACAGTGTGAAGAAGGTGTTTGTTTACAAAGTTGGGAGGCACATGGGAGGGACCTACAACCATCTATACAAATCAATGACAGGCTACAGCTGTATGATAATAACTGCACAGGATTGTTTCCATGTGTACAAGGATGGATATGTACCTCTAGTTACATACAATTTGTCAGGGCCATTCATCCAACCCTGCAAAATCATCCATGTAAATGCTTGGATGTTCAGTCACCATTGTAGAGCCACTGCCTGCCATTGAATTATACAGGTGGCTATATGCAATGCCTATCACTTCCAGGGTCCTTCCAGCCACATAAGCAAATGTGTTCCTCATGCTGTACAGACCTCTGCGTCTGTGTGAATGAGCCCTAATGTGTATTTCCTTATATAAAGGATAGCAGACTTCACATATCATTTTCAATATAATTAAGAGATCTGGAGAGGTTAGCTGAGCTGAGCAAAGGATCTCAGGTGGAACACACAGTAGTCATACACTTACCGGACACTTTATTAGGTTCACCTGTTCAATTGCTTAGTAACACAAATTGATATTCAGCCAATCACATGGCAGCAACTCAATGCATTTAGGCATCTAGATGTGGTGAAGACGACTTGCTGAAGTTCAAACTGAGCATCAGAACGGGGAAGAAAGGGGATCTAAGTGACTTTGATCGTGGCATGGTTGTTGGTGCCAGACAGGCTGGTATGAGTATTTCAAAAACTGCTGATCTGCTGAATTTTGATGCACAACCATCTCTAGCGTTTACAGAGAATGGTCAGAAAAAAAGAAAATATCCAGTGAGTGGCAGTTGTGTGGACGAAAATTCCTTGTTGATGTCAGAGGAGAATAGGCAGACTGGTTGCAGATGATAGAAAAGCTCAAATAACTCAAAATAACCACTCGTTACAACCAGGGTATGCAGAATACCATCTCTGAACACACAATACATCAAATCTTGAAGCAGAAGGGCTACAGCAGTAGAAGACCACACCGGGTGCCACTCCTGTCAGCTAAGAACAGGAAACTGAGGCTACAATTTGTACAGGCTCACCAAAATTGGACAATAGAAGATTGGAAAAACATTGCCTGAGCTGATGAGTCTTGATTTCAGCTGTGACACTCAAGATGGTAGAATCAGAATTTGGCGTACACAACGTGAAAGCATGTATCCATCCTGTATCAACAGTTCAGGCTGGTGGTGTAATGGCGTGGGGGATATTTTCATGGATCACTTTGGGCCCCTTAGTACCAATTGAGCATTGTTTAACCACTTCCTTACCGACGTATAGTAATTATACGTCGGCAAGGTGCACTCCCCATCCTAAGTGGACGTCATATGACGTCCACTTGTTTTCGCCGCTTTGCGGGCCCTCAGGGGCCTGCATCGCGGCAATCGAGGACCGGCCGTGTCCCTCGGGACCCCGGCCTTCCGTGATCGGGGTAAAGAGCCAATAAAATTGGCTCTTTACCGCGTGACCGGCTGTGTCCTATCACAATGTGAGGATGTATCCCCGCGCTACTATGGTCGCACACTGGAGAAAGAGCTAGGTTGCTGCTGTACCTAATATCTGACAATTATATATGGCTATCTAAGGGTGAAGATGGTACTGCGCAGCCTATACCAGTGTGTAAGTAAAAGAACCTTGCCCCTAGTGGTTCTAGGATGTATTGCCACACTATTTTCCTGTTTATAATATAAACATAATGTAGTAGGTAAAACAACGGAGTGTACAATGCACCTTGCTGCTTTGCTTGGGCAATACTAGACAGGTATATACATACTCATAATGATAAAACAAGGATATGATATATACAATAATGACGAGATAAAAATCCAATAAAATCCGAATGACTGTGATATTATGATAAGATAAATAAATAATTGCGAGATAGTGACAACTGAATAAAAATAAAAATAAATATCAAGTGGAAAATCAAATAAAATCGTCCTTTAAAATAGAGTGGTAAAAGTGACAAATAAGTGACTTGTGCTCCAAAGTTCATAAAACGATTTGTGCTCCAAAACTGGTGTGGGAAGCCTCTTTGTGCAGGGGGGTGGTTAATCACCCCAAAAAGGATTCCATTTCTAAGGTGCTTCAACTGGATATGTGCTCTCAGAACTCTCACCTGAGCAGGTAAGGACCTGTGCGCATCAAGGTATCTTTAGCGGGAGATGTTCCTCCAATTTGGGGTGCGTTTTTTTCTCCCACTCTCGATCCTTCCGTGTGGTCACACCGTGCGACCCACCGGTCGTTGGACTCCTTGATTACGATCCTTACTCCAAAAATCAGGCATGCGGGAAGAGACAAACGGATTCCATAGTGTAGTATATCAAAATATGTTTATTTTATCCAAAAAACGTATTTCCAGGAACAAAGATAAAAATTCTTTAAAATGATACAGCGGCGTCAGGGCACCTCTCACTTAGTATCCAGCACTTTAGGTAACAGCCTACGCGTTGCGTCATATCACATGACTTCATCAGGGCTCAGTCCTGGCTCAGGGGGCGCGCAGCGCGGCGATCGGGGGGCGGGCTTGTCCCTCGGACAAAGCCCAACCCCGATCACGGTAAAGAGCCAATAGTATTGGCTCTTTACCACGTGACCGGCTGTGTCCAATCACAGCCGGTCACAAAATGACGGGAATCCGCGGTAACGAGCTGTTACCGGGTTCTCCCCTTCACACACGATCGTGTGTGAGGAGGAGATAGCGGTAACAGCTCGTTACCGCTTACTGTCAGCACCAAGCACACTGATTGCCCCCCCTCCAATAAAGAGGACCTGTCACCACCCCATCAATGTACCTGTCACAGCCCATCAGAGTACCTGTCACCTGTCCATCAAAGTACCCGAGTACCTGTCCATCAGAGTAC
>BLSH010068756.1:113732-125347 GCA_018402905.1 Glandirana rugosa
TACGCTACGCCTCACGTGACTTCATCAATGGGGATCAAATGTACTAATTACAAATGTAATTTTGGGTTTCAATCACGGGTCTGAAAATTAGGGAGAAATGAGACACCCCTCACCACCCACTGACCCCCCTGAGTCAGGGTGCCCTGACTGGAAAAAGATTGAGAAACACTGGCATAGAGGAACCGATCCCTCCATTTTCCTCCTGCAGCCACTGAATGCCTGCGGGAGGGAGAGGAGGAGAAGTGGGGGGGTGGGGTGGAGAGATCAGTTCCTTTTTTATATGCAGCCACCCACTTGTGACCGGGCCCTGGCATTCCGCCACTGGGCCTTCGGAGGAAAGGGCCCCATCCAGGGGTCAGGGGGGGCCCTTCATGATTTCTTGCATTGGGGCCCTGAAGGTCCAGGTTATGCCACTGCCCTGAACATACCAACCCCAAAATGAAACATGGTGGCGGTAGCATCATGTTTGGGGATGCTTTTCTTCAGCAGGGACAGGGAAGCTGGTCAGAGTTAATGGGAAGATGGATGGAACCAAATGCAGGGCAATCTTAGAAGAAAACCTGTTAGAGCTGGTTCACACATAGGCGACTTGTCAGGTGACATGAGTCGCCTAACAAGACTCCTCCATGCATTGCAATTGAACCGTTCTAAATAGGAGTTACTCAAATCGCTCCGACTTGGAAAAAGGGTCCTGTACTACTTTTGAGGCGACTTGCATTGACTTCTGTTATAGAAGTCGCCTGCAAGCCACGTTGAAGTCGCCTCGAGTCGGATCGCCTAGGTGTGAATGCGGCCTTAGAGTCTGCAAAAGACTTGAGACTGGGGCAGGGGTTCACCTTCCAGCAGGACAACGACCCTAAACATACAGCCAGAGCTACAATGGAATGGTTTAGATCAAAGCATATTCATGTGTTAGAATGGCCCAGTCCTAAATCCAATTGAGAATCTGTGGCAAGAATTGAAAATTGCTGTTCACAGATGTTCTCCATCCAATCTGACAAGAGCTTGAGCTATATTGCAAAGAATGGGCAAAAATGTCACTCTCTAGATGTGCAAAGCTGGGAAAGACATACCCAAAAAGACTTGCAGCTGTAATTGCAGCGAAAGGTGGTTCTACAAAGTATTGACTTAGGGGGCTGAATACAAATGCTCGCCACGCATTACAGATATTTATATGTAAAAATTATAAAAAATATCATTTTCTTTTCAGTTCACAATTATGTGCCACTTTGTGTTGGTCTATCACATATCAAATCTCAATAAAATACATTTACGTTTTTGGTTGTAACATGAAAAAATGTAGAAAATTTAAGGGGTATGAATACTTTTTTTTTTTCAAGGCACTGTAAGCTTATATAATAATTGTTTCTTAATGACAGGAACTCCTGTCTGTTTTTATAAAAAAAAAAAAAAAAAAAATGCCCTATCCGTATTTGCGTGGTTCCCCACTATCACGTGACCCTGCCGCTCTCTCCTCTGTCCAGCTGACAGATGCATCGGGTGGTGCAGAGATTCCCCCGCTGATGTCAGCCAGGACAAAAGGAGGAGAGGAGAGAGGCTGTCGGTCACGTGATCGTGGGGAGCCGCTCTTAACCACTTTCGGACCGCCTGCCATTATTATACGGTGGTACTTTGCAGTTTAATACCGTTGCTATAGTAGCAGATAGCTACCATAACCCCAGTATTTTTTTAAACGGCGGGCGGCCGGCTTTCGGATAAAAGTGGTCTCTGCAGGGGATTCACCGCAAGATCACTTTTATCGGGGGCGGGAGAGGTGCCCTCCCGCCACTTTCCTGTCTCCGCCACTTACCAGACCCGCCAGTAGCAGTAGATGATCAGGTCCGCTCCCCTCCTGCACTGCATGCAGAGTGAGCGGAAGATGCCGCCCACTCGGCTCCATAGCATTGAAGGGCAGAAGCGACGTCAAATGGCACTTCCACCCACAGCTCTTAAAGGAGACTTTTTTTTTTATTGCATTTAAGTGTAAATATGAGATCTGAGGTCTTTTTGACCACAGATCTCATATTTAAGAGGTCCTGTCATGCTTTTTTCTATTACAAGTTAATGTTTACATTCCTTGTAATTTAAAAAAAAAAAAGAATTTTGATCACTTTTATTTCTAAGGATTGTGTAAAAATAAATAAAAAGTAAAATAAATAAGAAAAAAGAGAGACCCTGACTAGTATGGTGGTGATTAGAGATTCTGACTCGCAGCCTTGGTCTGAAGATACTGTACTGCTGTGGCAGTGATCAGGGATAATGGCTGGCGGCATTGACATACAGTAATATCAGAGCAGCCAGCCATTGTATGATTACTGCCACAGCAGTACAATGTCACCATAGTAACACTGCACTGATTTGAGGGTGGAGGGCTGTAGATTTTGACCATGTTTCATCCTAAGTATAGGTGTAATGTGAAACATCGCCTGAAAGGTGCAGTTGGCTTTAAGAGTGAACCTATACTCTTTCCATGCAAAGCAGCAGGTTTATTTTATTACCTAGCCTCTACTCCTACATATACTCACCTTACCTCATTGCTAATCCATTCATCAGTCTGAGCAAAGAGAAATACCAGGTATTTCCAGAGCTAGTAGATCATGTGACTCACTCCCCTCCCTTCCATGTGGCAATATTGCTCAGACATCAGCACTGTCACATAGCACCTTGGGAGATACATATGTGATGGTAAAGAAAATGTAAAGCCTAATGAAAGGGTGTTAGCGTGCACTCAAGACTACTAAAATTATCTTTTTACATTTTGTAAACCTCTTTGTGGAAATTACACACACACACACGTTTACATACCCTGGCATGATG
Organism: Glandirana rugosa; assembly: GCA_018402905.1. NCBI lineage: Eukaryota > Metazoa > Chordata > Amphibia > Anura > Ranidae > Glandirana > Glandirana rugosa. Next base: position 116,550 of record BLSH010068756.1, read on the forward strand.
ATTTCTTGACCATTTTTCAGAGAATATGAATGGTAACACAAAAACATTTCTTTCACTCATGGTTCGTATTTGGCTGAAGCCATGTATTATCTATCAACTGTGTTTACTTTTTTTTAAACCATAATGACAACAGAAACTACCCAAATTACTCTGATCAGAAGTTTACATACCCTGGAGATTTTGGCCTGATAACATGCACACAAGTTGACACAAAGGGTTTTGAATGGCTATTAAAGGTAACCATCCTCACCTGTGATCTGTTTGCTTGTAATTAGTGTGTGTTCATAAAAGCTCAATGAGTTTCTGGACTTCTGACAGACCCTTGCATCTTCCATCCAGTGCTGCACTGAGGTTTTTGGATTCTGAGTCATGGGGAAAGCAAAAGAATTGTCAAAGGATCTGTGGGAAAATATAGTTGAACTGTATAAAACAGGAAAGGGATCTAAAAAGATATCCAAGGACTTGAGAATGCCAATCAGCAGTGTTCAAACTCTAATCAAGAAGTGGAAAATGAGGGGTTCTGTTGAAACCAAACCACGGTCAGGTAGACCAACTAAGATTTCAGCCACAACTGCCAGGAAAATTGTTCAGGATGCAAAGAAAAACCCACAAATAACTTCAGGTGAAATACAGGACTCTCTGAAAACATGTGGTGTGGCTGTTTCAAGATGCACAATAAGGAGGCACTTGAAGAAAGATGGGCTGTATGGTGCAGAAACGCCAGAAGAAAGCCATTATTACGCAAATGCCACAAAGTATCCCGCTTACAATACGCCAAACATCAGAGACGAGCCTCAAACCCTCTGGCACAAAGTCATTTGGAGTGATGAGACCAAAATTGAGCCTTTTGGCCACAACCATAAACGCTACATTTGGAGAGGAGTCAGCAAGGCCTATGGTGAAAGGTACACCATTCCTACTGTGAAACACGGAAGTGGATTGCTGATGTTTTGGGGATGTGTGAGCTACAAAGTACAGGAAATTTGGTCAAAATTGATGGCAAGATGAATGCAGTTTGTTATCAAAAAAAATACTGGAGGAACATTTGCATTCATCAGCCAGGAAGCTGCGCATGGGATGTACTTGGACATTCCAACATGACAATGATCCAAAACACAAGGCCAAGTCCACCTGTCATTGGCTACAGCAGAATAAAGTGAAGGTTCTGGAGTTGCCATCTCAGTCTCCTGACCTAAATATCATTGAGCCACTCTGGGGAGATCTCACACATGCAGTTCATGCAAGACAGCCAAAGAATTTCCAGGAACTGGAGGCTTTTTGCCAAGAGGAATGGGCAGCTTTACCATCTGAGAAGATAAAGAGCTTCATCCACAAATACCACAAAAGACTTCAAGCTATCATTGATGTTAAAGGGGGCAATACATTGTATTAAGAACTAGGGTATGTAAACTTTTGATCCGGGTCATTTGGGTATTTGCTGTTGTCATTATGATTTAAAAAGAGCAAACACAGTTGATTGATAATAAATGGCTTCAGCCAAACCCTAACCATAAGTGAATGAAAGAAAAGTTTTTGTGTTATTCATATTCTCTGAAAAATGGCAAGGAAATCATAAATTCTGCCAGGGTATGTAAACTTATGATCACAGCTGTGTGTGTATATAAGCAAGGTGAATTACTATTGTGATTATCTGTCAAATTAGACTGCTTGATGGTTTTACTGGCGGTAGTTTGGATCTCCACGCTATGCTCTTGAAGACCACGACAAATATGTAACTTATCCAACTGAGTTTTCAAGTTCTCTGTGAAGTACAGAATGTGGGGAATTTATCAGGAGAAGATCACACCATGACTTGGCTTTTCCATGGCTATGCCATTCCTGGGGAGCTCAAAATTCTGATATTTTGCAAAGACCTTTAAAATCCATGTGTGCATGAAGTTGCCATTGACCAAACTTAAATATTGGCTGTTGGTTTAAATGGCTTTCCCTGTTGGAGTTTCCTGGCGCTCATCCTACCACAGCATCACATATATTACACATTTGCTTTGCTATGGTTTTGTGCACATTGAAGTAAGTTTGATTAATTATTTGTACACATGACCTGTTCCTTGTTCATTGGTTGGATGTAGTGACTGTTTAGTGTGTGCTTAAAATCATCTTCATGAGCACAGACCCAAATATCGAATGTCTCTGTTTTAGCTGATATGCCTTTTAAGAACAGAACTTACATTACTTTTCCAGTTGTATCACAATGACAGGGCAGTTGTAAATATTGCCAACTTTCCATTGTTCCATTTCTGGCATCTTCAGAAAGCACTTGCCAGTTTTATAATCAGTTATTTTGTTAGTTATTGCCACTTATTTATATTCCTATAACCTTTATTGTTTGTTTAAAGGCGAAGTCCACTTTTTGCATAAAATAATAAATGCCAGCCAGCAACCTAGCAACCAATGATGCAGGGTTGAACTTGAAAAGTGTACAAAGTCTGATAGGGATGCTGAGAGACTAGTTCCCCATCAGTTCTGCCTTATATATAATTGGCAGTGAGTGGATCCCTTACCCCCTATTGGGCTGTCTAATGGCTATGGATTTCGCCCATTGCTGTCAAACATAAGGGAGGTGGACCCGATGGGGACCTAGACTCTGAGTTCTCCATCAGGCTCTGCCCATCCCACAACAAGACTTTCTGGTCAATATGCCTTTTTGTGTGATTGGCTCACTGATCAAACTCAGCAACTGCAAGTCCCAGTGCTGGTCCCCTCCTGAGACAAATTTGCATACTTGTTCCTGACAGGTACATGAATCTGTCACAAGCACGTCAGGAATAGCTTATTTTAAAGCTCTTGTATTGCTTGTTAAGATTCTGCAAATAGTTTAATGTTCACAGGTGCATTTTAAGAGTGTGGTTTTCATTTGTTTGGCAAAGCTTTATTTTCAGCCCCGGAAGGATTTCCCACTTTAGGACCAGAGCACTTTTTGCGATTTGGCACTGCGTCGCTTTAACTGACAATTGCGCGGTCGTGCGACGTTGTACCCAAACAAAATGTGTGTCCTTTTTTTCCCCACAAATAGAGCTTTCTTTTGGTGGTATTTGGTCACCTCTGCGTTGTTTGATTGCCGCTATAAACAAAAGAAGAGCGACAATTTTGCAAAAAAAAAAAACACAAATTTATTACTTTTTGATAAAATACAAATCAAAAAAAAAAAAAAAAAAAAAAAAAAAAAAAAAAAAAAAAAAAAAAAACTTTTTTTTCCATCGGTTTTGGCCGATTTTATATTCTTCCTCATATTTTTGGTAAAAAAAAAAATCGCAATTGGCGTTTTATTGATTTGGTTTGCGCAAAAGTGGCTGCGTTTATGGATGATTTCTGGGGTTTTTATTATTTTTTTTATAAGTGGCGGCGATCTGTGATTTTTAGCGGTACTGCGATATTGCAGCGGACATGTCGGACCATTTTGACACTTTTTTGGGACCATTGGCAGTTATACAGCGATCAGTGCTATAAAAATGCACTGATTACTGTGTAAATGCCATTGGCAGTGAAGGGGTTAACCTGCAGGGGGCGCTCTAAGGGTTAACTGTGTTCCCTGGGCGTGTTCTAACTGTGTGTGGGCTGCCCTAGATGGGGGGAAGGGGATGATCACAGCTTCCATATACAGGAAGGCTGTGATCATTGCCCTTCCCCCTTCAACAGAACGGAGGTCTGTGTTTACTTACACGGACCTCCGTTCTTTCAGTGCGGGGAAGCCATCGCGGGTAGCCGGCGGCGATCGAGTCTGCCCTACCCGCTCCCTGGCTCCCACCGAACACAGTGAGCGCGCCCACAATGCTAGTTATTGCGGCCGCCATCCTGTGACGGCGGTTCGCGATAACAAGCCGCCTTGCTGCCGTCATGCTGCGGCGGGCGGTCGGCAAGTGGTTAAATGAACAGTTCTTTGGTTGATTTAATGAATATTTAAATGACTTCTAATTTAATTGTGAATAAAAAACGTCTACTTTTTACAATTTGAAGATAAGAATATTTTATATCCATATACCCAGATCAGTAATGCTTTAGACCAGTGGTTCTCAACCTTAGTCCTCACTTACCCCCAACAGGCCATGTTTTCAGGTTTTCCTTTTATCTTGCACAGGTGTTTCAAATCAGAGTCAATGGCTTGATATTTTGGACAGCTCTATTTTATCTGAGAAATTCCCAAAACTTGGCCTGTTGGGGGTATTTGAGGACTTGGGTTGAGAACCACTGCATTAGACCATCTTTGGCTTTGATAAAAACTGGCTCACATCACAGCAATAAATCCACGAGGTTATTGCAGTGGTACAGTTGAACTGAGGTTTCATCAGGTCAGAAGCTTGATTTCCTCTAGTAATCAATAGACCATTGTTAATGTTCCTGGGTCCACTGATGTTACTATCCTGCCAACCTTGTAATGCATTGTGGTCCAATTATGCCCATTCTCAGTAATCTGTTCACATGGAAAGCAAGTACAGAAATGTGATTTCTTCTGCCTATCTCCGTTTGTCATTCTGGGTGTACAAATGGAAAGGATGAGCTTGATTTCTTTTTTTTTTTTTTTTTTTGCCCACTAGGTGTATGACCATTGGATGTACTTCAAGTACATTCCTGCTTATACAAAAGCACTTGCCACTGGTTCACCAAGTAAAGCTGTCATAAATCTGAGCAAAAATGCAAATGCAGAAGTTACTTTCATTGAAAGCCATGTTTTCTAACTGCTAGTAGATCATTGGATTCCACCATGGGCTTAGGCTGAATTACCTGCGTATGTGATAAACTACTATCTCTCCACATTTTGTAAAGTGCTGCACAAACTGTTAGTGCTATATACAGTTGTATGCAAAAGTTTAGGAACCCGTGACAATTTCCATGATTGCCCTTTATAAATATTTGGGTGTTTGGATCAGCAATTTCATTTTGATCTATAAAATAACTGAAGGACACAGAAATATTTCAGTAGTGAAATGAGGTTTATTGGATTAACAGAAAACGTGCAATATGCATCAAAACGAAATTAGACAGGTGTATAAATTCGGCCACCCTTGTCATTTTGTTGATTCGAATACCTGTAACTACTTAGCACTGATTAATTGGAACACACAATTGGTTTGGTGAGCTCATTAAGCCTTGAACTTCATAGACAGGTGCATCCAATCATGAGAAAAGGTATTTAAGGTGGCCAATTGCAAGTTGTTGTTCTCTTTGACTCTCCTCTGAAGAGTGGCAACATGGGGGCCTCAAAACAACTCTCAAATGACCTGAAAACAAAGCTTGTTCTACATTATGGTTTAGGGGAAGGCTACAAAAAGTTATCGCAGAGATATAAGCTGTCAGTGTTCACTCTGAGGAACATAGTGAGGAAATGGAAGACCACAGGCACAGTTCTTGTTAAGGCCAGAAGTAGCAGGCCACATAAAATATTGGAGAGGCAAAGCCGAAGGATGGTGAGAACGGTCAAACAGCCCACAGACCACCTCCAAAGACCTACAACATTAACTTGCTGCAGATGGTGTCACTGTGCATCGTTCAACAATTCAGCGCACTTTGCACAGGGAGAAGCTGTATGGGAGAGTGATGTGAAAGAAGCTTTTTCTGCACACACACCACAAACTGAGTCGCTTGAGGTATGCACACGCACATTTGGACAAGCCAGCTTCATTTTGGAATAAGGTGCTGTGGTACCCACAGTAAAATTTGGTGGAGGTTCCATCATGCTGTGGGGCTGTGTGGCCAGTGCCGGTACCGGGAATCTGGTTAAAGTTGAGGGCCGCATGAATTCCACTCAATATCAGCAGATTCTTGAGAATATAGTTGAGGAATCAGTCACAAAGTTGAGGTTACGTCGGGGCTGGATATTTCAACAAGACAACGACCCAAAACACTGCTCAAAATCTCTTCGGGCATTTATGCAGAGGAACAAGTACAATGTTCTGGAATGGCCATCCCAGTCCCCAGACCTGAATGTCATTGAACATCTGTGGGGTGATTTTGAAGCGGGCTGTCCATGCTCGGCAACCATCAAACCTAACTGAACTGGAGATGTTTTGTAAGGAAGAATGGTCCAAAATACATTCATCCAGAATCCAGACACACATTACAGGCTATAGGAAGCGTCTAGAGGCTGTTATTTCTGCTAAAGGAGGCTCTACTAAATATTGATGTGATTTTTCTGTTGGGGTGCCCAAATTTATGCACCTGTCTAATTTTGTTTTGCTGTATATTGCACATTTTCTGTTAATCCAATAGACCTCATTTCACTACTGAAATATTACTGTGTCCTTCACTTATTTGATCAAATTGAAATTGCTGATCCAAACACCCAAATATTTATAAATGACAATCATGGAAATTGTCAGGGGTTCCTAAACTTTTGCATACAATTGTACATCCAGTATAAAAGTAATATCTATTATGCTACGATGCCAATGAAAGATGATTGCCAAGTTTAGGTATATGCAGTGCTCAGCAGAGTAATAAGGATGTGTCTTACACAGGAGATTGGCCCTACAATAGTTGGAGATGAAAGTTCTGATCCAGAGTTGATGGAGAAGCTTGGAGCCACCAGAAGAACTGTGCTTGGGAACAATTTGTAAGTTTATCCAGGAGGACAGACTTTTTTTTTTTTTTTTAATAATAACATGGTTAATGCATTTTTTTTTTTTTTTCCTGTTCTAGTGCAGAATATTTTGTAAATGACCCTCCACGTGTGACACTGAACAAGCTGGAGAGTTTAGGATACCGTGTCATTAGTATGACAGGAGTTGGGCAGACTCTTGTATGGTGCCTACATAAGGCGTAGACATGCTGTGCCTCACCAGCACCAAAGACTGCTTCAGATGCCCATGTGAACAGCATCCTGCGATGTTCCTGGAGAATTCTTCACACCGATCAATGCAAGATGGGATTGCTGAGTTTAAAATTAAGCATGATCCTTATACATAAGTTTGGACCTTGCTTTCATGTTGCAATGTTGGATTTACCACAACAATATTAATATACTGCCAGTGTTAATTAATGTCCTGTGGGGAATGGTTTAGGTCTGTGCAATTGTAAATTTCTGTGTAACTAAAAATCCATATCTTTATTGCTTGATTTCTTATGTTCCTTCAATGTTATTAACCCATTTGTATTTTATTTATTTTTTTTTAAATCAAAATGTCTTCAACTAGAAGTAGTCACCCTGCCTTTAGTACTATAAAGTGATCAGAACAATGAGATAGAATAGCCTACGGTGACCTATTTTTGAGTAATTTAGTATTGTCAGGATAATGAAAGCACATTTCTTCCAAGCTGCCGTTCTTTATCACTGAATATCCATGCATTTGTTATAGAGCAAAGCCTGTTGTGTCAAAAAGTATACATTTTTATGCATATTTGTTTGAGACTGTAATTTAAAAGAATCCTGTACTTTATAAAATATGGAGGCTGTCATGGCAGACTTCTTGGAAAGGCAGGTTATCTAGATACCTCTAATATCAATTTTTAGGCATTGACCTAGAACAAGCATGCAGATTAAGAAATTCTGAGTTTCTAATTTGCATACTTGTGACTAATCAGTGAAAATCCTAAAGCCATTGAAGCAGGATGACAGCCAGGGATAGATTATATTATTTTTTTTACATTTTTTTTTTTTTTTTTTTTAGAAGGAAGGTCATCATCGACGGCTTCCTTTAAAAGGGAATTTACCACTTTTATATTTAAGAACTTACAAAGCAATTGTGACTTGTTTGGGTCTAATTACTTAGGTTTTCAGATCAACAATGGCATTCCAGGCTAAGACTGCTGTTCAACATTCCTTCACACAGCAGAGTTCAGCGTAGATCCATCATGTTTTTGCAAAAAAATATGAAAAAGAAATCTCAAGCTATCTGTAAACTAGAAGTGAGTTATTTTAAAACATGGTTTTGTCTGAAAGAATTTGTATACAGTTAGAAATAACTGTACATGTCAAGGGATGCCTAAAGTGAAGTAAGGAAAGGTACACATGGCGTACATTGTAAACCTTGGTATTTGGGTACATACCTAAATAAAACTTATGAAACACTAGTGATTTGGCCTCAAGGCCATTTTTTTTTTTAAGAATAAAACAGCTGATCATTGAGGAGTCTCAAGAGGGTGATGCCTAAAGTGATACTAAACACACACTGTTAAATTTTACATTATCCATTCTCTTCATATATATGGATGATGACATACTTCCCAACTGTCCCTCATTCCTCCTCATTTGTCCCTCATTTTGGTCTGATCTATACAGTTGTATATAAAATGCACTATTTATCATTCAAAAAGTATTACTCTTCCGTTCACTGACAGACGCAGCGCCTTCTTATGACACGTGGGGTTATGCTCATATCACTAGGAGTAGACTAGCAAAAATAAAACAGAAGCATAGGTTGGCCCCTCCCAGGGGGGCGTCCTCACCTTAGCATATAATCCCCCTGCTCTGCATAGCACATCAGTTTTTAAATTGCCTAGTGCAAGGAGTAGACCTGGTTCTTGTTCGGTCAGTGACCCGAGATCACCCAAAGTCGGTGACCGGCGGGCGTGCCTTACCCGCGATACGCCGCCTGGGGGCGATTCCCATCGAGCGTATCACAGCCGACCTGACCCCTTTCAAAAACCTAAGATCTATAGGAGATATGGTGGTCGGTCGAAGAACTATCGTCAGAAGTAGTCTTTTTTGGAAGTCCTCTGGCGTCTAGGGTATCCCTTGGTCCAGATGAGGAACGTGATCCGTTAAATTTTTGACTACACGATACGTCTCGTCCCCCTAATATACGATTCCACTCCTGCGGGGGGACCCTCCCCGGTTGGATACG
>BLSH010068756.1:154494-168209 GCA_018402905.1 Glandirana rugosa
GACGACACGGACGACGGGCTGGGCATCAGGCTTAGCAGCGGGCACTGGAACAGCAGGCTGGGCAGCAGGCACAGCAGTGGGCACTGGAACAGCAGGCTGGGCAGTGGTTACCAGAACAGTAGGCTGGGCAGCAGGCACCGGAACAGCAGGCTGGGCAGCTGGTACTGGAACAGTAAGCTGGGCAGCAGGCTTATTAGCAGGTACCGGAACAGCAGGCATGGCAGCAGGCACTGGAACAGCAGACTGGGCAGCAGGTACTGGAACAGTAAGCTGGGCAGCAGGTATGGTAGCAGGTACCGGAACAGCAGGCATGGCAGCGGGCACTGGAACAGCAGACTGGGCAGCAGGTACTGGAACAGTAAGCTGGGCAGCAGGCATGGTAGCAGGTACCGGAACAGCAGGCATGGCAGCGGGCACCAGAACAGCAGACTGGGCAGTGGGCACTGGCACAGTAAGCTGGGCATCAGGCTTGGCAGCGGGCTCTGGAACAGCAGTGGGCACTGGAACAGCAGGCTGGGCAGTGGGTACCAGAACAGTAGGCTGGGCAGCAGGCACCGGAACAGCAGGCTGGGCAGCTGGTACTGGAACAGTAAGCTGGGCAGCAGGCATGGCAGTGGGCACCAGACCAGCAGGCTGGGCAGCAGGCATGGCAGTTGGCACTGGAACAGCAGGCTGAGCAGTGGGTACTGGAACAGTAGGCTGGGTATCAGAAATAGAATCACCAGGCAGGGCATCAGGAACGGGACCACCACGCAGGGCATCAGGAACAGGATCAGTGGGGTCAAATTGATTAGCCGGCAAAGAGTGCATAGGGCCAAACTGGGTCATGGACAGAAAACCAGTACAGTCAGGTGGGATAGCTACTGGCCGGTCATAAGTGGAAGGTCCAATTTCCATGGGCTGAACCAAGGTGGCAGGTGTGGAAGCAAACTGGAGCAAATTGGATGATGTGGAGGCAGACTGGAACAGATCAGTTGTTGTGGAAGCAGATTGGCTGGTGTGGAGACAGGATTGAATAGTGATAGGATTGTGTGGGTTGAGAATAACTTCTGTTTCTTTTTAGGTTTAGCCACTGCAATTCTATGTGTGGATGTAGCGCTGGAAGTAGTGGGTGCAGTTGATGGAGAAGTGATAGCAGTACTGAGAGGAAATGGAAAGGAAGGAGTAGTTACAGAGAAATGCTATGATCAACGGAGAGAGGGCTCTCTGAACAAACTGGTGGCTAGTGGATGGATGCATGTCATCTAATACTGAAGAGGACAGATCCGACCACGTTTGGAGCAAAGGCTGAACAAACTTCAATTTACAATCTCCTTGTCTAACTAAAAAGTGTACTGCATTGATACAATCCAACAGAGCCTTTTGTGAATACACAGAGTAATGTTCCAAAAAATAGGCTTTATCATCCTCTAACAGCCATACAAGAGACACCACCTGAGATACAGTAACGGGCGGATTATAATCATCACCACCAGTAGGGGTGCTAGACAATGCCAACTCCGCACAGATCTGAATGAGGGGCTGAATGTCCTCAAAAATCTGCTTTGATCCACCGGAGATTGAGCCAGAGAGATATATTCCAGCAATTGTTCCCTAGTCTGCTCTTTCAATATTTGGCAACAATATTCCCTGTCTTCTTCTATAAGCAGGGCAAAATACACAACCTGCTCAGACTGCATCTTGCACCAATTAACAAATGCCAAAACCTAATTTCCCAGGTGCAGCCGATCTGATAGTATGGCTTCAGTATTATGTCAGGGATGCAAGCATCCAATGAGTGTAAACAGATCAATTGGCTGCACCTAAAGAAATCAGGACCATAAGGATAAGTGAAAAATATATATTTATTAATGAAAATGACATGCATCCAATACAAGCACCAATGACGATAAACAAACAAGGTGAAATGTAAAAGAAACAAGAAACCCCAGTAAATGCCCTAACTATTTATAAATAAGGTGACACACAAAAGAATACCGGCAGAGAAAGGGGACAAGGGGAACAGAAGGTCAGCAGCAGCAGGACACAGGCCACAGGACTCCGGGTCAGGTTCGGGAACAAGGAACAGAGGACAGAACAGGCTCAGGCAGGAACACGGCTAGCAGAACAATACTGAAGTCCTGAACCTTTGTGAAGGGCGGGCTTATATACTCCCAGCAGATCATGTTAGGTGCAGCCTGATAATTAGTAAGTCCATCTGCTGGGAGACACCCACTGGTGGCCACCAGAACTACACCCTCTGGTGCTGAAAGCAACATTGCCACCTGCAGATGAGCCAAGTAGTAACACAGGTCCTGACAAAAGGCAACTTCAACCAGGCGCGCAGCAATCCTTTGCGGCTATGAATAGTGGGTAGAAGAGCTTCTGTCACCGTCTTTGCTAATAATAATGCCATACTGAGGCATGAGCAAGGGCATATTTTTTCGCTAGGTAGCAGGAAATGGCTCTTGATGCAGGGTTTGTGGCTATGGGCCTGCTGGCATGTTCCTCAACTCTTCTGCCTGCCTCCCATTCCTGGCAACCTTCTCACCTTGCCCACTTCCAAGATGGCTTCCATGCAGTCTTGCCCAAACCAAAGATGGTCCCCTAGTGAGCTCTACCCACTTCACATGTTCAGCATAATGCATCATTTCCTTGGATGTAGACATGTGGCCTTCTCTTCCAAAACTGCCACTAGCATGCATACTGAAACACAGTGCAGCTGCAGCTCATCTGAGAGGAGATGTAACACACAACTTATGAGGCCATTCACAGATGAAATCCTAAAAAATGAGAACAAATATTTATCTTGGAAATGCAGTGTCACAGTTCCATGGATCCACTCATTTCTGAAATGGAGAAATGGATTTTAAGGTAAGTACAAAAATACTATTTTCCCTTTCATTCATTGATGGACATAGCGATCCACATTCAGAACGATAGGGACGTCCCCAAGCAGTGCCAAACATGAGGGTGGGACAACAAAAAAATCCCAGGGCTAAACACAAGAGCCAACCAGGTAACAGGAGCGCAACAAAAACAACTGGAGCCTAACCTGAACAACAGACCTTCTAAACAGCAGCCTGCAAAACCTTGCAGCCAAAAGAAGCATCCGCAGATGCCAGCACACCCACTTTGAGGAATTTAGTGAAAGTGTGCCCCAACGACCAAGTGGCCACCTTGAAAACCTGCACCACTGACACCTGATGAGGGAAGACCCCAAGAAGCACTAAGCGCCAGAGTAGAGTGCGCAGTTACAGGGAAAGGAGGAACCTGACCCTTGACCACCAAGGCCTAAGTCACCGTCTGTCTGATCCATCTGGATATGGTCACAGAAGAAGCGGACAGCCCTTTTCTTAGCCTGTCCATGATCACAAACAGTGAGTCTGACCTACGAAAAGACTCCATGGCTGCAAGATACACCCCAATCACTCAAATCACATCCAAGGCATGCAACGCAAATTCCTTGGGACGTGTGGGCCTTTGACACAGGGAAGGCAACACGATGTCTTCATTCAAATGGAAATCAGAGACCACCTTTGGTAGGAATGACATGCGTGGATGAAGAACCACATTAGAATAACAAACAGTGCATAGCACAAGTAGCTCTTAGGGTGTTATCGCTAGTACACCATCTCATTATATTAAGATAAATCAGATTAAAGTAATATACAGTATCTCACAAAAATGAGTACACCCCTCACATTTTTGTAAATATTTTATTATATCTATTTGTGTGACAACACTGAAGAAATGACACTTTGTTACAATGTAAAGTAGCGAGTGTACAGCTAGTATAACAGTGTAAATTTGCTGTCCCCTCAAAATAGCTCAACACACAGCCATTAATGTCTAAACCGCTGGCAACAAAAGTGAGTACATCCCTAAGTGAAAATGTCCAAATTGGACCAATTAGCCATTTTCCCTCCCCAGTGTCATGTGACTCGTTAGTGTTATAAAGTCTCAGGTGTGAATGGGGAGCAGGTGTGTTAAATTTGGTGTTATCACTCTTGCATACTGGTCACTGGAAGTTCAACATGACACCTCATGGCAAAGAACTCTCTGAAAAAAAGAATTGTTGCTCTACATAAGATGGCCTAGGCTATAAGAATATTGCCAAGACCCTGAAACTGAGCTGCAGCATGGTGGCCAAGACCATACAGGGGTTTAACAGGGCAGGACCCACTCAGAACAGGCCTCGCCATGGCCAACCAAAGAAGATGAGTGCACATGCTCAGCATCATATCCAGAGGTTGTTTTTTGGAAATAGACGTATGAGTGCTGCCAGCATTGCTGCAGAGGTTGAAGGGGTGGGGGGGTCAGCCTGTCAGTGCTCAGACCATATGCCGTAACGCTGTGCACGGCATTAAATTGGTCTGCATGGCTGTCGTTCCAGAAGGAAGCCTCTTCTAAAGAAGGCCTGCACAGTTTGCTGAAGACAAGCAGACTAAGGACATGGATTACTGGAAACATGTCCTGTGATCTGATGAGACCAAGATAAATGTATTTGGTTCAGATGGTGTCAAGCATGTGTTGCGGCAACCAGGTGAGGAGTACAAAGACAAGTGTGTCTTACCTACAGTCAAGCATGATGGTGGGAGTGTTATGGTCTGAGGCTGCATGAGTGCTGCCGGCCCTGGGGAGCTAGAGTTTATTTTGGGAACCATGAATACCAACATGTACTGTGACATACTGAAGCAGAGCACGATCCCCTCCCTTCGGGGAATAGGCCGCAGGGCAGTATTCCAACATAATGACCCCAAAACACACCTCCAAGACGTCCACTGCCTTGCTAAAGAAACTGAGGGTAAAGGTGATTGACTGGCCAAGCATGTCTCCAGACCTAAACCCTATTGAGCATCTGTGGGGCATACTTAAATGGAAGGTGGAGGAGTGTAAGGTCTCTAACATCCACCAGCTCCATGATGTCGTCATGAAGGAGTGGAAGAGGACTCCAGTGGCAACCTGTGAAGCTCTGGTGAACTCCATGCCTAAGAGGGTTAAGGCAGTGCTGGAAAATAATGGTGGCCACACAAAATATTGACACTTTGGGCCCAATTTGGACATTTTCACCTAGGGGTGTACTCACTTTTGTTGCCAGGGGTTTAGACATTAATGGCTGTGTGTTGAGTTATTTTGAGGGGACAACATATTTACACTGTTATACAAGCTGTACACTCACTACTTTACATTGTAGCAGAGTGTCATTTCTTCGGTGTTGTCACATGAAAAGATAGAATAAAATATTTACAAAAATGTGAGGGGTGTACTCACTTTTGTGAGATACTGTATATGTATAAGAGTCCATATAGTCCTTCCACCAATGTGTGTATAACAACCTTTATCCTTTTTACCACACCCTATTGACAGAGACAGGCGCACCTCCACCCACATAGACTTGCACTCACCAGAGCGATTTGCCTTGCATTCTCATGCTCGGCAAACACAGCGTGTGCAGACTCATACACAGGGCAATCCTGGACTATATTCCTCCATCAGATATCCCACAGGAATCAGTATAGCTCCAAGGATTAATAGCGGGGAAGAGATCAGGAAAGGCTCCACGTCGTGCATTAAATTTAAAATGCAGCTTTATTCCCAAATCTCCCCCCTCACATTATACTCACAAACATGTCATGTCACGCTAGCAGTGAACAGGGGAAGCACCAGACAGCGGATGATTAGGCATTCCACACCACCTCTCAGTACTCAGACCGTCCTCGCTCGACCAGCAGGGAAGGATGTCCCACCTGCTCACTCCAGCTCCCTCTCACCAAGTTGCCATGTAGCTGTGTCAGATGCGTTTCGTCTAATGGACTTCTACCAGTGACACGCTACACGGTCGGCAACAGCTGTTACTTAAAGTTTCCTCCCTCATGCAAATTAACCTAAGAGGGGGGGAGGAGGAGGGGTGTACCTTTTGGTGCCTCCATGCCGCTCATTCACTGCTTTTCCGGCACTTCACCCGTCACCTCTTATACATAAATAGTTAAAATTAAATACATTGTATACAACATTATGCTTAGGGGGCAACAATTGCCTACAAATCCCCCAGCGCAGCCAATTACAGTGCAATAAAAAGAAAAGAAAATCATATCTATTGCAACATATTTTTACTTTACATAGACAAAACTTCCATTTCCCTCACTCCTATTTATCACACTGCAGGGAAGCACAAAGTTATTTAACATTCCTCCTTTATATTCATACAGTGTTTAATGCAGGTTTTAAAAAATTATGATCATTCATTAAATCAGATAGACGGTACCACACACCTTACGATCACTGATCCTTATCAGAAAGCTAGAATTAGAACGTTTTACTCCATCTCCTACATATAAAACAATTTCATAGGGAGTGTGGCATAATTAATGCAGTCCACGCTCAAGCAGGTAAGAATAAACATTACAAATGGCAACATAAATATTGAATTTCCAACTTGATTGGAACCCCTCCAGGTAGGGTACACTACATCAATTCCACAAAATTGTAGTAGAGATGGGTCCCTATTATGCATCAGCCTAAAGTGCAAAAGAGACACTATGTTCCTTATATCCCTTGCTGATATTCGTTATAAGCTCAGCAATTCTGACCTTAGGTTGTCTTTTCGTCTTACCGATATAAACCAGACCGCAAGGGCACCACAACACATACACTACAAAAGAGGAATTACAAGTTATAAAAACCTTAATCTTGAATGTATTTCCCTCACAATTCGTAAATTTGACCAATAATTTTCAGAACAGGGGGTACAATAGGGCCCAAATCCCTATCCATCCCCAACACATACTAATTGCAAATTATATCAACGAAAATGTCCCATACATGCGTGATAACATGTAGCGCTAATAACCAGTTCCAATATCCCTTTTAATATATATGTGTATGGAATCTCTAGGACCACATATAGAGCTCCCAGCAAATCTTCTTAACAGCATACACAGTCAAATCTTCACTATCTCCCACCAGGAATCTCACTCACCGGAGTTAATTGCCTCTCACTCTCGTGTTCGGCCACTTCGGGTGTATGATCAGACAGCTCTCAGAAATAAATCTTCGGATATCTCCTATTAACCTCGTTGTGATGGTCTGGTCATCTCGATCGTATCTTTCGCCACACACTTACGATCTCTGTCAAACGGTGCTATATCTCTGATGTTTTACCAGTGGCAAGCCTTGGCCACTCCGATGTATTAGTAAGGAAAAATAAGCAGACAGCTCCACATAGTGCGTTATCGTTTAAAACCACAGTATTTATTGCACATACAAAACAAACCCCCTACATTAGGGTACTCACAGAAAACTTTTGTAAAATAGCAGTGGCTCAGTGTAGTGCCAGAGATCGGATGGTGCCATGTCACTGCCCTCTCTCCTCTCCGACCGCTGCTTCCCCCGACCTGCAGGATAGAGTCAGCCGTCTCTGCTATCATCTAAAACAGTTGCCGTGTGGATGTGTCAGACGCGTTTCGTCGATGGACTTCAGCTGTGACACTCCACGCGGCCGGCAACATTTAATTTAAATACCCTCCCCCATCTGATTTGCACAGGTGGAAAAGTTAAGACCTCTCCGGTGGCTCCGTACTTGTCAAACTCCTTACTTCCGGCACTCCACCTTCCTATATAGAAATATCTTCAATCAACTTTCTCACTGGTTGGTTACTACCCAAATTACCACCTCTCCCTCTATTGGGGTCTTGTACTCCTTCTTTTTTTGGGAGCTGCCAAAGATATAAGCTACCTGTATTTAAATCAGATTGATCCCTCTTACATTTATTCACCTTTTTTTTCCGAGTATCCTGGTCAACCTTCTCCAGTTTTTTTATCATATAGGCATTAAAGTCCTTCACTATCTTTGTTTCTTTCATAGGATCCAATTTCATTTGTAGTTCTCTAATGCTAACTTGAGTTTTTTTCAATCTGGGCTTGAAATGTGCCCCTAAGAAACCATTGGACAAGTTCTCAGTCTATATGGATACTCACAAATTTATTCGTAGTATGAACATGAAAAAATATTTCATTTCACATCCAGCGTACCCAATCCCAAGAGTATCTGTAAACCAAACAATAGATAGCGGCCTGAAAAATAAATCATTATTTAACCCCCAGAATAGTGGTAACCATCAACTTGAGGTATTTAAGGCGTTAGTGTTAAAAGATCTGGATGAAATAGAGCCACGTGAAAAGATTAATCCTCAATGTATTATACAGGGTGTGAAACAACTAGAGGACAGGAAGGACATCATTATACGGCCGGCAGATAAGGGGGGAGGGGTGGTTATTATGAACAAACAATTTTATCATGACCAGTTAATGAATATGCTCCAAGATACTGAGACATATAAAAGGTTGCCCACGGACCCCACTGAACTATACTCTAATCAATTGGAGGAATTGGTTGATATGGTGTATAGAGTAGGGGCTTTGAACAAGAAAGAATCTAGATACCTGAACCCCAGTGTGTGCCGGATACCGGTCATCTATACTCTACCAAAAATCCATAAGAGTATTGAATGTCCACCAGCGAGACCGATTGTTAATGGGATTGGGTCTGTAACGTCACGTTTGGGAGAGTATCTAGATAAATTTCTCCAGCCTAGTGTACAGTCTACAAAGGCTTACTTGAGGAATACAAAAAATCTATTACAGTTACTGAATGATGTGGAAGTGAGTGAGATGGAGACAGTGCATTTAGTAACGGCGGACGTGTCTTCGCTATATACAATTATCCAACACCAGGATGCCCTGTTGGCATTAAATTGGGCTCTCAGTAGGAGGGAAGATATTCCCCACGTGCAGAAGTGTTTCGTGGGTAAAGTGCTTGATTTTTGTATCTCGCACAATTACTTTTGGTATTTTGGCTTCTTCTTCACCCAGCAAATTGGCGTTGCTATGGGAGCTAAATTTGCCCCTAGCATCGCCAATTTGTTTATGGCTGAGTGGGAGGACAAGATGATCTATAATGTTAATAGGCCCCAATTAATGTTTTATAGAAGGTACATAGATGACCTGTTGCTGATTTGGAAAGGGTCTAAGGAATCTGTGGAGGACTTTATGCAATATTTAAATTCCAACCAAAAGAACATCAAACTTGAATACCAACTTAGTAACACCAATATACACTTCCTGGACGTTAAGATTGAAATACGGGGGAGTAAGTTGGAGACTAAAGCGTATTTCAAACCAACGGACAGGAACTGTTACTTACCTGTGAATAGTGGGCATCACCCAGTTTGGATTAGGAACATCCCGAAAGGGCAACTAACTAGAATAAGACGCAATTGCAGTAAGGTGGAAGACTTTAGGGTTCAAGCGGGTATGCTGAAATCCAGATTCATAGAGAAAAGGTTATCAGGAAAATTTCCTAGATGAAGTGATGAATGAAGTTGAGAGCATCCCGAGGGAGGAGTGTTTGAGAGATAAGGATACCAAAGGAAATAATGATCAGCATAAGTGGAGTTTCATTTCCAACTTTCATTGCCAGTATAGAGAAATAGAGGAGATCTATCGTAAGCACTGGCATATTTTGAAGCTAGATAAAGATCTTGGACCACATTTACCGGAAAATCCTAGCTTCAACTATAGGAAGGCCCCAACATTCGGAGACCGTATAGTCAAAAAGATCATAGACGCCCCAGGAACACCTAAATTGCAAATTGAGCAAAAAGTTTTTTTTCTCCTGTCGCAATTGCAATGCATGTAAAACAGTCAACATATTAAATAGAGGTCGCAAGTCGTTCTCTAATTGGGAAGGACGCAGCTTCTCTATAGAGGAATTTATTACGTGCAATTCTAGCTATGTCGTGTATCTTCTTTGGTGTCCTTGTGGATTAACCTATATTGGTAGAACCAAAAGACAGTTGAAGGTTAGAGTGGCAGAACATTTAGCCAATAATAGGAGGGGGTACAAGGAACATAGTGTGTCCCTACATTTCCGGATCAAGCATAATAGAAACCCAGCTCTGCTACAATTTTGTGGAATTGATTTAGTGTACCCATCCTGGAGGGGTTCTAATCGTGTGAGACAATTGTCTCAGCGCGAAACGAAATGGATCTTTTTAATGAAAAGTCTGACCCCTAGAGGAATGAATGTGGAACTGGATGTTAATTCATTCATTAATGATTTTTAAAAAAGATACTTTATGGTCAAAGATATTTAGGGTCCCTATTGGTATACCCATGTACTAATATTTATCATTTATAGTATGGTTGTTGTGAGTATTGCCTAAATGGTGTCAGCATTTGATGCATCTGAGGTGATTTAATATGTAGCAATGATTATAAGTGAGTTTACACTAAGAGTCATCATATCTGTAAGAGCCAAGGGGTGATTGCGGCTATTATGGCTGCTACAATACTGAAGTTGACGCTGACAATTTATGGTCTTTAATTATATCTGTGTAGCTGTGACTAAGTTGATTGAAGATATTTCTATATAGGAAGGTGGAGTGCCGGAAGTAAGGAGTTTGACAAGTACGGAGCCACCGGAGAGGTCTTAACTTTTCCACCTGTGCAAATCAGATGGGGGAGGGTATTTAAATTAAATGTTGCCGGCCGTGTGGAGTGTCACAGCTGAAGTCCATCGACTAAACGCGTCTGACACATCCACACGGCAACTGTTTTATATGATAGCAGAGACGGCTGACTCTATCCTGCTGGTCGGGGGAAGCAGCGGTCGGAGAGGAGAGGGGGCAGTGACTTGGCACCATCCGATCTCTGGCACTACACTGAGCCACTGCTTTTTTACAAAAGTTTTTTGTGAGTACCCTAATGTAGGGGGTTTGTTTTGTATGTGCAATACTGTGGTTTTAAACGATAACGCACTATGTGGAGCTGTCTGCTTATTTTTCCTTACTAATACATCGGAGTGGCCAAGGCTTGCCACTGGTGAAACATCAGAGATATAGCACCATTTGACAGAGATCGTAAGAGTGTGTTGCGGAAGATACGATCGAGATGACCAGACCATCACAACGAGGTTAATAGGAGAGATCCGGAGATTTATTTCTGAGAGCTGTCTGATCATACACGCGAAGTGGCCGAACACGAGAGTGTGAGGCAATTAACTCCGGTGAGTGAGATTCCTGGTGGGAGATAGTGAAGATTTGACTGTGTATGCTGTTAAGAAGATTTGCTGGGAGCTCTATATGTGGTCCTAGAGATTCCATACACATATATATTAAAAGGGATATTGGAACTGGTTATTAGCGCTACATGTTATCACGAATGTATGGGACATTTTCGTTGATATAATTTGCAATTAGTATGTGGATTTATTGTGGCAGCTATCTGAAAGATTTATATGTTTAATGAGAGTATTCATACAATCTAGCGCGGATACTTTGATTCATTGTTTGGAGGGCGGTATACAAGAGGATCAATTATCTGTTATATTATCATCCCCAACACATGCCAATGCTTACAAAATATGTCCTCGACTTCCCTGTACTGGCAATGGTAATCTGAAATAAAGCCCCATTGATGCGAGTCGTTATTAACTCCTAGATCTTTACCTTTCAAGCATTGATCTCTTGGGATTATCTCGACCTCCTGGATCATCTTGTCTATGAACTCCTCTTTATATCCTTTTTCAGTGAACCGTGATTTCAGAAGTTCAGCTTATGTCCTAAAATCTTCTATTCTGCTACAATTACGTCTCACCCTCATAAGTTGCCCTTTAGGAATGTTCCTAATCCACAGTGCGTGGTGGCCACTACCCACTGGTAGGTAACAATTACTGTCAGTGGGCTTAAAATAAACGTTTGTTTCTATTTTTTTATTCACAATCTCTATCTCCACATCTAGAAAGTGGATGTTCTCCTCACTAATTTGATATTCCAACTGGATATTCTGATTATTCCGATTTAGGTATTGTAAAAATTCCTCCAACATTTCCCTAGTGCCCTTCCATATAAGGAGCAGGTCATCTATAAACCTTCTATAAAATAATAACTGAGGCCTGTTGGCATTAAAAATATTTCTGTCCTCCCACTGCCATAAACAGGTTGGCGTTGCAATGGGAGATTCCCTGATACCAGAAATAGTTATGGGAGACACAGAAATCTAGTGCCTTTCCCAAAAAGGATTTCTGGGCAAAAGGAATGTCTTCCCGTTTGCTCATTGCCCAATTAAGTGCTAGTAGGACATCCTCATGTTGAACTATTGTATAAAGTGAGGATACGTCCACGTATGGCTTGTACACTGGGCTGGAGGAATCTGTCTAAATAGTCCCCCAATCTCGTGGTCACTGATCCTATGCCATTCACTATAGGCCTTGCTGGAGGACATTCCATATTTTTATGAACCTTTGGTAAGGTGTATATAATCGGTATTTAACATACACTGGGGGCCAGGCATCTTTTTTCCTTTTTATTCTATACCCCAAATCCACCATTTCTCCTAATTGTTTAGAATATATCTCAGTCGGGTCACCAGAGAGTCTTTTATAAGTTTTTTTATCTTGTAACATACCTAATGATTGGTTGTGGTAGAATTGTTTGTCTAAAATCACCACTCCTCCCCCCTTATCAGCCGGGCGAATTATAATATCCTTTCTGCTTTCAAGTTGTTCTATGCCCTGCAATATATATTGGGGGTTTCTCCCTTTCTTAGGCTGTAATTTCTCCAAATCTTTTAGTATTAAAGATTTGAAAACTTCAATGTGGTGGTTATTACTATTTTGAGGATTAAAGGTGGATTTTTTTCGCAATCCACTATCTATCTGATTCTCAATATTCACTCTAGGAACTGGATAGGCTAAATGATTTAAAAAGTATTTTTTCATATTTAAATTCCGGACAAATTTGTGCGCATCAATATACACATCAAATTTGGTCAGTGATTTCTTTGGGGCGCATTTAAGTCCCATATTTAGGATATTTAGTTCTTTATGATTTAGCTCAACTTTACTCAAATTGTATATCCCCTGGTTCAATTGTCCCTTCTTCTTTTCTTTGGATTGCTTTTGCCTACCCGCCCTACATCCTCTCTTTCGGGAGCTTTGGGTAGCCTTTGAAATTGTCTGTGATCCTGCAGAGTGTCCCTTCTCCCTCTTCCTCCATCGTAAGGGGACTTAGCGGGGTACCTGGGAAAGTTTCCCCTCCCTCTCCCCCGATACCCTAAAAAAGGACCCCCTCTATATGATTGATTTTCTTCACCATACTTCATTAGTGGTTGAAACTTATTGTGGGTCGGGATCCTGTATTGATGATAACCATTTTCTCTTACAGGCATCCTGGGGGATTCATTATACCCCAAGTAATTGTTCAAATTTACAGGTCTTAGGGGTCCCCCAGATTTCACTCTCCTAGGGGTTACTCTAGACCAGTGTTTCTCAACCCGTGGTACGCGTACCCCTTGGGGTACGCGCACCACGGGCAGGGGGTACGCCGGCCTCACAGAGCAGAGTGAGACTCCTTGTTCTCACTCCTGCTGCGGCGTCCTCCTGTCACAATGCTGCCGCCCGGAGAGTGACAATCTGAGCGAGCAACTCTCCGGGCGGCTCAGTGACATTGCTGAGGTGTGGGAGATGGAGCCTGCACCTGGATAACCCCCCTGTGGAGGGCCATGCCCTCCTCAATTTACAAGCCTGCAGCGGCCGCTCGGAGAGGGACAGTCTGAGTGAGCACCTCTCTCCGGGCGGCTTCACACTGCATCCTCCTCCGCCCGCTGCCGAGGGGGGGTGATGTGAAGGGTGTATGCACTAATGGAGGGGGGGGATGTACCGGGAGGTGTCCCCC
>BLSH010068763.1:58549-70352 GCA_018402905.1 Glandirana rugosa
GTATCCTACAACAAGGTCTTGACACTTCCGAAAAAATCTACAACAAACCGTTTGAGATTAGACCGGAAGGACAAAAACTCCGAGTGGTTACCAAATGTAAAACACCACTTGGGAGACATAAGTGAGACCACTTCAGAAGAGAACTAACAACTGAAACTGTGTGTATGTGGATGGAGGACCTCTCACAAGAACTAGACCGGTTGACAACACTTCCCACAAAAGAAGTGGTCCCTTTCTTAAGAAGCCAGTAGGTGGTGTCAACAAAAGGCACCAGAAGGCCCAGAACCTCAAAAACAGGAAGGCCAGATTAGAGTTTGCCAAACAACATCTAAAAAAGCCTTCACAGTTCTGGAACAACATCCTATGGCCAGATGAGACCAAGATCAACTTGTACCAAAGTGATGGGAAGAGAAGAGTATGGAGAAGTAAAGGAACTGCTCATGATCCAAAGCATACCACCTCATCAGTGAAGCATGGTGGTGGTAGTGTCATGGCGTGGGCATATATGACTGCCAATGGAACTGGTTCTCTTGTATTTATTGATGATGTGACTGCTGACAAAAGCGGCAGGATGAATTCTGAAGTGTTTCGGGCAATATTATCTGCTCATATTCAGCCAAATGCTTCAAAACTCATTGGACGGCGCTTCACAGTGCAGATGGACAATGATCCGAAGCATACTGCGAAAACAAGCAAAGAGTTTTTAAGGGAAAGAAGTGGAATGTTATGCAATGGCCAAGTCAATCACCTGACCTGAATCCGATTGAGCATGCATTGCACTTGCTGAAGACAAAACTGAAGGGAAAATGCCCCAAGAACAAGCAGGAACTGAAGACAGTTGCAGTAAAGGCCTTGCAGAGCATCACCAAGGATGAAACCCAGCGCCTGGTGACGTCTATGTGTTCCAGACTTCAGGCTGTAATTGACTGCAAAGGATTTGCAACCAAATATTAAAAAGTGAAAGTATGATTTATGATTGTTAATCTGTCCCATTACTTTTGGTCCCTTAAAAAGTGGAAGGCACATATACAAACTGTTGTAATTCCTACACCGTTCACCTGATTTGGATGTAAATACCCTCAAATTAAAGCTGAAAGTCTGCAGTTAAAGCACATCTTGGTTTCATTTCAAATCCATTGTGATGGTGTGTAGAGCCAAAAAGATTAGAATTGTGTCGATGTCCCAATATTTATGGACCTGACTGTATTCTTATTTCTTACATTGTCTGAACGGACTCTATATACTATACACTGAATGAGCTGTATATAGTCTACACCAGGGTTTCCGCGGAACCCTAGGGTTCCTCCAGAGGTTGCTAGGGGTTCCTTGAGCAATGGTCAATTTCTACCTCTAAGATAAATTCCCAATGATACCATTAATCTTTTTAGCTATCTGTAAGGGGGTAATTCTTCTCAATGACCACAAGCGTAAGGAGCATTCTCCCCATTGACCATCACACTAATGTAACATGAGTTGTAGATTTTTAATTTTTTGCAGGGGTTACCCAAGACCGGAGAATTATTTCAAGGGTTCCTCAGTGTTAAAAAGGTTGAGAAAGGCTGACCTATACTGAAAGCAGTGTTTTATTTATATATATACAGTATATATATATATATATATATATATATACTCTATAAGATGCATATATATTCTTACACTGCCTGAACAGACTATATATACCATACACTGAATGAGCTGTATATAGTCTACACTGAAGGCAGCATATTATATATTTATGGTCGTGGCCTTCTGACCAAAGATAGATGTGGATCACATAAACACGCGACAAGGCTTACAACATAAATAGACCTGAGGTGTGCCCTGGTTATCTGGTCCGTATGCCAAGCAAAGGGGGCATACCCTATATGAGTAATGGTGCTTATGGAGAAGAATGTGCTGAGAAGTGCCCTAAGGAAGGGAATGGGAGGGAGGGTATCGCGCACTAAAACTGAAAAAGTGAATGGGGGAGTGAGCGGCTTAAATACCCTCCAGACTCCTCCCATAAATTCAGGCCACCATACTGGCCTTCTTATTTATGTTAGATAAGCGATAGGTAGGCGCAGGGCCAGGTAGAAGGTCTAAGAGGTATGTATTGCAGAAGAATACACTGCAAGTCGGCAGCTCTTCTGAAGGATAGCCACATCCAAAAGACACTAGAACAAAGAAGGGAGAAGGCGCCTCTAAATGCAGTAACATTTATTACATGAGTAAAAACAGGATGATCGCACTCACAAGATGCAGAAGATAAGAAGGCATGTCTGCACACTTGTCTGCGGAAAGACGTGTGATCAAGCAGCAATGTAGTTCGTGATGTGCGGGGTCTCCGTGCAGCTGTGTCCACAAACTATCCCATGGAGCAGGGCGACCGCCTGCAGTCAGTCAAAAGTCCGCTCTTTAGAGATGGAACATCCGGGGCATCGGGGGAACAGCATGCACAGCGTCCCACGTCAAATAGTGCGACGCGTTTCTGAGTATTCAGGCCTGCAGTGTAAACAGACAGGCGCACTCTTTCATCAGGCATGAAGAGCTACGAATTCCTTGCTGCTTTATAGTTAGGGATGGAGGGTGACATCTGGTGGTGTAGTCCCTGTATAGCATATTAAATCAGTTGTAGGTCATATCATGGATGAAAATACATATGGGGATTCACAAAAGAATAATAAATAGATAGACAAGGTATGTGCATATACATTCAAAGGAAGGGAACAAGTATGTTGGTGGCCTTCTGACCGAAGATAGATGTGGATCACATAAACACATGACAAGACTTACAACATAAATAGACCTGAGGTGTGCCCTGGTCATCTGGTCAGTATGTCAAGCGAAGGGGGGCAAAAATACCCAGCATTAGGGAAGTAGTCCTTTATTGGTACTGTAATCATTGAGCAAGTATAATGAAGGCTTGTGCCAGCTCCACCTGAGGATTTGGAATGTATCTAGCAAAGCAGCCGTATTTCCATCTGCCTAATTGCTTTATCACGTTACTCCATCCTTGGATGCAGCTGAAGCTGCTCCGATCTGAAAGGAACGTCCGGAGTACCAACCCGGGTCAAGGCCTAGGTTGGCCAGTAGGATCTTAACATGCCTGATCAATTGGCTGCCGCTTAATAGTCTGGTTGGGAAAGGTAACAACGGGCAAGAGTCGGTGTGGCTGGGTAGTTGAGTCAGTAGCCAGTCAAGCACTGCTACTGGGCACCAGGCGTTATTAGTTTGGAAGAGGCTGACGTCGACCCTGGCCCGGTTTGCTGGGTTTTGGAAACTTCTAGGTCAGTGGTTCTCAACTCCTGTCCTCGGGACCCACTAACAGGCCAGCTTTGCAGGATAACTGAAATACATCACAGGTGATATAATTTGCTGCTCAGTGATTGCAGTACTCTAGTCTGCATCTGCCCAAGGTTATACCTAAAATCTGGCCTGTTGGTGGGTCCTGAGGACAGGACTTGAGAACCACTGTTCTAGGTGAAGGAAGTAGTGGTTTTGGAAGCGAGTTAGGTGGCGTCTGTATAGTACCTGGCTGCTAGCGCCACAGATGGTGAATTCGCTAGGCCGCAAAAAAACACAGAAGGCTAGGTATATAGTCCCTTGGATAACAAGACTGGACTGAACCCCGAACGTGGATCGTGCGAGGACAAACCTCTAAAGATGGTGCTTGTAATGGGCAAGTGTATGCCGTTTGCTATGGGCTGTTGTTTCTGGATGCCACGTAGGAGGGACCTGACTGCATGGGCTGTAAACTGATAAGGTTTTGTTGGGTCCTGTAAGGACAGAAAATGCTGGATGCCGACCAGATATGGCCTGATAGTGTTATGAGAAAGAGCCAGCTGTGTGTGGCAATATGAAATAAACATTGATATGCCGTTCCAGTTTATGAGGAACTCATCCCACGTTGCTAAGTCGGCTATGGCTGCCGGGTCTAATCTGAGGGCTTGATCGGCATCGCAAAATTGAGCATTCCTAGTAAAGACTGCAACTGTTTCCTAGTACACCCTTGTGAGAGTGTAAAGTCATGGATGACTGACCTAATATGGGTTAGTTTGTTGGGAGGCAGGCTGGCTTGCATGGCACGTGTGTCCAGAGTGACTCCTAAGAAGGTGATGGCTTGTGCCGGGCCTTACACCTTGTGTTCGGCTATGGGTACATTGAGGTTGTTGAACACCACTCTCAACTTATCAAGGTCTATCGGTGGTATGTCTGGTCATTCGATGAGTAGGAAATCGCCCAGGTAATGGATGACCATCTGACACTGGGCTCTGTGTGACAGGATCCATGAAAGAGACTGCGCAAAAACATCGAAAAGCCACGGGCTACTCTTGGACTCGAAGGTCAGCTTAGTGGCAAAGTAATAGGAGCCTCACCATTTAATGCCTTGCCAGTGCCAGAGAGATGGCTCGATAGGCAGAAGTTTAAAGGCATCAGAGATATTCACATTGGACAGCCATGCCCCTGAACCTATTTTTATAATGGCTTGCATAGCTAAGTCAACTGATGAATATTTCATGGAAAATTCCTGGGAAGGGATTAGGGAATTCAAGCTTGGAATGTGCGAAGAATGAGGCGCAGACAAATCGTCCACCAAACAGCCTATAGCAGGGTATCAATGCTCTGTTCGTCCAGAGATGCCGATTGCAGATTACTGCTTTTGTGAGTGGAGAGATGTAAAGTGATGAGGCCGGTGTGGAATCCTGCTGTGAAGCTGTCAGAAACCATAGCCTGAAGCCTTAGCCGGATTGCCTGAGCGCAGGCGGGTGTGCACATGCGTGTCACTGGCGCCAAACAGTCTATTTGAATGGTCAGCACCAGGAAACAAGTGATGTCCATTCTACAGCGTTCCTGTGACCCCCTGTAACCAATTTTCTGAGATTTCCTGTTACCTGTGACCCGGCTACTCTCTCTGACCTTATTTGTTATCCACCTGCACCGACCCTGGCTTGCCTACGACTACATTCCTGCATGACCCTTCTGTACTTCGGCTGCCCGCCTGTTACCAACCCTGCTTGTACCTGACTATCCGTTTGCCTGCTCCTTCTGTACTGCACCACCTACCAGTTACCGACCCGGCCTGCATCACTACTCTTCAGTCTTGCACAAGCTCTTCAGTGGACCTTCACACACCAACAGTGTACTAGTCCAGCCCTTGTGCCATCCTGCACTCTCAAACCACCGATCTGCTCTACCAGGGCTTCCCGAATCAGGGTAGTAAGAGAGATTACGCACTGCATAAGCCAGACTCTACCACCAGGTACGTGACAGTAACGGACAGCCATGTCTGAGTCTGCGCAGGGGCCCTCTCCTATGTGCACATCTAGCCGGACTTACCCAAGCAAGAACTTGCAAGAGAGATTCACTTGTTTGGAAAATCGAGTTCAGGATCTCTCTGCCCCAGCACCATCTGGACCAAGCCAAGCCGCCTCCCGCACCATTGTAACCCTGCCTACGGAGCCAAAAGTGCCCATGCCATAACGGTTCGCAGGAAGTTTTGGGGCGTTTCGCAATTCCTGTGAATTATACTTTGCACTCCAACCCCGTACCTTCTCACTGGAAGCCACCAAGGTGGGACTGGTCATCTCTCTCCTTCTGGATGAGCCCTAAGCCTGGGCCGACCAGCTTCTTGAGCCGAAGGTTCTGGAGACAACCAGTTTGGACCACTCCTTTCAAGCCATGGCCCAGTTGTACAAGGACCCTCACCAGGCCGCCACCATGGAAGCCGTGCTTCATGCAGTCCAGCAAGGCCGAAGTACGTTGGAGGATTATGTCTCTGTGTTTCGGCGCTGGAGCGCTGATGTGGCCTGGAATGATGCGGCCCTCTGTTATCAATTCAGGTTAGGTCTCTACGAGCCACTCAAGGATGAGCTGGCTCATGTCGGGGTTCCCCACACACCCTAAATTGATCACCGCCTGCGGGCGCGGGGCCAAGAGATCTGCAGGAATCACGTGGCCCATCTGGATGCTGCCCCAAGTGCCAACACATCCTGGTCCCAGCCCAGCCGCAACCTCCTCCTCCTCTCAAGACCACCCTGGGCCTTTACAAATCGGACTCCTTCATCCATCTCTCTCTCCAGAGGAAAAAGAGAGGCATATGTCCCTCAACCTGTTGCCTGTATCGTGGGGGATCAGGACACCTGGTGAGAAATTGTCCCGCCAAGGCCAGTAAGTGCACCACCAGTAACCCTGACGGGCTGTTGTATTTGCCTAATGATAAAGCTCTCCTTGTGCTCTCTGTCTTTCTGCTTTCTGCAGCTTCCCGGTGGGACTATCCCAATGCTGGCAATCCTTGATTCTGGTGCATGCAGCTGCTTTGTTGACATCTCCTTTGCAGCACAGCACCAGATCCCCCTTCGACCAAAAGAACATCCCATGGTCATCTGATTGGCTGACGGGTCAGCTATTAGATCAGGCACTGTCACCCAGTAGACCATCCCAGTACTCGCCAAAACCAAGGGAGGTCAAGCTGAGTTCCTGCTAATGGACGCCATCGCATCTCCACTGTTCCCAGTTATTCTGGGCATCTCAAGGCTCCAGACTCATAATCCTCAAATTGACTGGGTCACCGAAAAGTAAACTTCTCTTCATCCTACTGTCGCCACCACTGTCTGTCTCAGCCTCCGGAGAACCCCTCAGTCATACTCTGCCTGGATTCAGATGTCGACCCAGAATCCCACTTGGTCGTCCCTGCACCATATCATGAATTCCTAGACGTCTTCAGTAAGAAGGGAGCTGATGTCCTCCCACCACACTGGTCCGATCGACTTCCTACCGGTGCTGAAGTCCCATTCGGTCGGCTCTTTCCCCTGCCCAAGGTAGAGTTGGTCACCCTCAAAGCATACCTGGACAAAAATCTGGAGAATGGCTTTATTCGACCATCCACCTCACCAGCAGGTGCCAGAATCTTCTTTGGGGAGAAGAAGGACCACTTGCTCCGGCCCTGCATTGACTAACGGGAACTCAATCGGATCACCATTAAGAACCGATACCCATTATCTCTGGTCCCGGAACTCTTCCAGAGGTTAGGGACCACAGCCGTCTTCATTAAACTGGACTTACACGGGGCTTACAACCTTATCCGCATTCGCAAAGGGAACGAGTGGAAAACTGCCTTCCGAACGCGGTTCGGGCATTATGAATTACCTTGTGATGCCCTTCAGACTATGTAACGCCCCTGCGACCTTTCAGCACTTATTAAACAACATTTTCTGGGACTTTCTAGACCAATTCATAGTCATTTACTTGGATGACATACTGATCTTCTCCCCCTCTCTGGAAGAGCATCGCAAGCACGTGAAGAGCGTGCTTACCTGCCTCAGACTACACGACCTCTATGCCATGGCAGAAAAATGCGCCTTTGAGTGCGCTGATATTTCATTTCTGGGGTGCAACATTTCCACTGCCGTAATCCCCATGGACCCACAGAAGGTCTCAGCCATCCTGGAATGGCCCACTCCAGTTGACAAGAAGGGAGTCCAGTGATTCGTTAGGTTTGCATACTTCTAACGGAAGTTCCTCAAGGGGTTTTCGGCAGTCATCACCCCAATAACCCAACTCACCAAGCAGGACTCACGCTTCTGCTGGACTCCCGAGGCCCAAAAGGCCTTCATTCAACTCAAGGGACTGTTCACATCTGCCCCCGTTCTCAAGCACCCGGATCCTGCATTGCCTTACACCTTAGAAGTGGACACCTCTGAGACAGCAGTGGGAGCAGTCCTCTCGCAGAGACGGGGCCCAAAGGCTTCGCTTCACCCTATCGCCTTTTTCTCTAGGAAGCTAACACCTTCGGAGAGGAACTACGAGGTAGGCGACAGGGAACTGCTGGCAATCAAGTCGGCTCTGACAGAATAGCGGTACATCCTGGAAGGAGCTTCCCATCCTATTATGGTTTTTACAGAATAATTGCGGACCGCCAAAAGACTGAAACCTCGGCAGGCACGATGGGCACTGTTTTTCTCCCAATTCCAGCTTCACATCACTTACAGGCTCAGGGTTAAAAATGTAAAACCGGCTGCATTATCGAGAATGTTCCCTGTTCCGGAGGACACGTCCCTGTCAGATACTATCCTTCCAGCCCACAGTTTCCTGCTCACCCAGGAAAATCTTCTGTCCCAGATCCGAAGGTCCTGCACCGGCCTCACCGAGCCACCGGATCCCCAACTCATACTGAAAGATGGGTTGTGGTGGTTCGAGAATAGACTGTACATCCCATAGGAGCTCCACAACGGCAGTCCTTGGACTCTGTCATGATACCAAAATGGCTGGGCACTTTGGTGGTCGTAAAACAACAGAGTTGCTTGCCCGCTCATTCTGGTGGCCTCGGCTGAAGGAAGATTGTCAGAGCTATGTAGCCACCTACCCTGTCTGTGCCAGAAGCAATTCAGAGAAATCCAGGACTACTCAATCCATTGCCCATTCCGGAATGGCCATGGTCCCAAATTGCAATGGACTTCATAGTGGAACTACCACCATCTGCAGGATACAACACAATCCTGGTGGTCGCGGACCGTCTCACAAAGATGGCACATTTCTTACCCATGAAGGGTACTCCTTCGGCAGCTGAGACCACGGGAATCTTAATAAGGGAGGTGTTCCATTTACATGGGATTCCTACCAACATTGTGCCGGACTAAGGAGTACAGTTCACCTCCCGCTTCTGGAAGTCCCTGTGTGCCACTTTGGGAATTGAGCTGGCCTTTTCTTCTACCTACCACCCCCAGTCCAATGGGCAAACAGAGAGGACCAACCAAACTCTCGAACAGTATTTGCGGTGCTATTCCTCCTACTCCTAGGATGACTGGGCATTGCTTCTACCGGTAGCCGAGTTTGCGTATAATAACTCCATTCACTCACAACACAGTTCCTTGAGAAAAATAACAAACTCCTTCAGGAGACCCTCTCCCAAGCCCAGGCTACCAGCAAGAAAAACTTTGATAAGGGAAGGCGGGGAGAACTGAACTTACAAGTTGGCCAACAGGTCTGGTTATCCACAAAGAACCTATGACTCTCCTGTCCCTTGAAAAAACTGGGATCCATATATATAGGGCCATTCCCTATTAAGAAGAAAATTAACAGAGTGGCCTATGAGTTAAACCTGCCATCATCTCTGTATATCCACCCGGTCTTCCATGTTAAATTACTTAAGCCAGTGGTTAAGGATGTCTTTCCGGGGCGTAGCACAGCACCCCCACAACCGGTCTTGGTGGAAGGAGAGGAGGAATTTGAGGTGGAGATCATCCTCAACTGTAGGAAAAGAGGAGGCAGCACCCAATTCCTGGTCAAATGGAAGGGTCATGGACCAGAAGAAAACTCCTGGGAACCTGAAGAGAATCGACAAGCAAGGGAATTGAGCAGAGCCTTCTGGAGAAGACACCCGACCAAAAGAGCCTGTTTGGGCATCCGGAGGATGCCCCTTGGGAGGGGCAATGTTAGAAAAATGTCTGTTTCCGGAGGTCTGTGTGCACTGCGCGCCTGTGCACGTTCACACGCGCGCTTGTGCGCTCCAATGTCGCCAAAACCTCCTATTTAAACAGACAACACCTTGCAGCAGATGCTGTCCATTCTACAGTGTTCCTGTGACCCCTGTGACTTCTTTGAGAGACTTTCCTGCACCTGTGACCCCAGTTTTACTTGGACTTGTTGCTTTCTGCCTGCCCTGACCCTCGGCCTGTCTACAACTACCCTTCTGCCTGATACTTCTGTACCTTTGCTGCCCGCACGTTGCCGACCTTGCTTGCACCTGACCACCCGCCTGCCTGCTCCATCTGTACCGCATTGCCAGCCTTTTGCCGACCCGGATTGTGCGACCATTCTTCAGCTTGCACAAGCTCCAGTGGACTTCCAGATACCACCAAGTGACCCTGTCCAACCCTGGCGCCCCCCTGTGCTCTCGAGCTCCCTGTCTGCACTAAAAGGGGTTCTTGAACCAGGGCCACAAGAGAGGTGATCCCCTGCATAAGCCAGACTCATCCACCAGGTATGTGACAGCAGGATTCAACTTAGTTCTTACAGTTCTACCCTGATTGTGGCCACCAGAGCGTGCGCTGAAGTAGTTCTGTGGTTTTTGCACACCGAAGTGCTCAGCCAGTCGATGATCATGATAGTGTTCCAAGTCCGAAGGTCCTCAGGCATGACAATTCTGTTATTGTGTCAGAGTAGGCCATCCTTAGGTTGCAGGTTACTTTCAGGCAGGGGGGATTGCCCCCATTGTGGCTTGCTTGACCTGAGAAAGGACTTCTTCTTGCAAGAGTAGGAAGCTGCGGGAAGACAGAATGGTATCGGAAGAGGTCGGAGCTCCAGGTGCGTTGAACATGCGCAAGATCGCGTCTGTCTTAGTTTTTTTTGACCGGGGCCTGTAGTTAATGTGGAATGTGAACCTGGAGAAAAACAGTGCCCACCTGGCCTGTTGTGGTTTCAGTCTCTTAGCAACTCTCAGGTACTCCAGGTTCTTGTGGTCTGTATAGATAAGAATTTGGTGTGTCATCCCTTCCAGTAAATACCACCATTATTTAAATGCTGACTTAATTGCCAAGAGTTCACGGTCTCCTACATCATAATTTTTCTCAGCGTCAAACAATTTGCGAGAAAAGAAGGCAACTGGGTGAAGCAGTGCTTTAGCTCCCTGTCTTTGGGAGAGGATGGCTCTGACCACTATCCAGATGGGTCCACCTCTAAGACATATGGCAGTGCAGGATCCGGGTGTCTTAGGATAGCTGCTGAGGTGAACAAGTCCTTAAGTTTTACAAAATCTGCCTGTGTCTTGGAAGACCATTGGACCCGGTTGCTTTGCTTGGTTAGTTGGGTGATCGGAGAAATGATAGAGGAGAATCCCCTAATGAACTTCCGATACCTACCATTAGATTCCTTTTTTGTCAGCTGTTGTGGGCCACTGCAGTATGGGCTTCTGGGGGTCCATTTTAATACCTTCGACAGACAAGATCAGTCCCAGGAATTGTATGCTCTGCTGCTCAAATTCACATTTCTCAGGCTTGGCGTACAGACCGTGCTGACGGAGGCGGCCCAGAACACTCATGACATGTTTGCGATGGATCTCCAAGGTTGGGGAGAAGATTAAGATGTCATCCAGATATACCACGACAAAGAGATCAAGAAAGTCCCTGAAGACATCGTTGATAAAATGCTGGAATGTGGCTGGGCATTGCACAGACCGAACGGCATTACTAGATATTGGTAATGCCCAAATCGGGTACTGAACACTGTCTTCCATTCATCACCCTCTCTAATCCGTATCAGGTTGTAGGCTCCACGGAGATCAAGTTTTGTGAAAATGGAGGCTGCGCCCAACCGCTGGAACAATTCTGGTACCAGGGGTACCAGTTCTTCACCGTCACTTTGTTAAGTTCATGATAATCAATACAGGGACCTAGAGTGTGATCTTTCTTCTCTATGAAGAAAATGCCCGGTCCAGCGGGGGAAGTAAATGGACGAATAAACCCCTTTTTTAGGTTCTCGTCAATGTAAGTCTTGAGTGTGCCCAATTTGAGTTCAGTGTGTGGGTAAATTCTACCGAAGG
The DNA here is from genome assembly GCA_018402905.1 of Glandirana rugosa. Taxonomy (NCBI): domain Eukaryota; kingdom Metazoa; phylum Chordata; class Amphibia; order Anura; family Ranidae; genus Glandirana; species Glandirana rugosa. The sequence goes on from BLSH010068763.1 coordinate 70,065, forward strand.
ACACTTTGGCTCCAGGCAGCAGCTCGATAGGGCAGTCGTACGACCTGTGAGGAGGAAGAGTCTCTGCACCTTTTTTACTAAAGACATCCAGGTAAGTATGGTAAACTGAGGGGACGGATTGATGGGCATCGGATTCAGGATCAGATTCCATACAAAGCAGAGTCCCTTGGAAGGCAATGCAGGTGGCAGTAAGTAGACCAGAATTTTATATCCCCCGTGGTCCAGTTAATGCTGGGGTTGTGTGCTTGAAGCCAGGGTAATCCAAGTATGATGGGAAAGAGAGGAGAG
>BLSH010068763.1:99944-115822 GCA_018402905.1 Glandirana rugosa
AATGTTTTGCACTATTCTGGTCCGGGACACTTCCCGAACTAGAGCTCGGATATATACTCAGAACCATCCTCCCTCCTTCTTGTATCCCATCTTGAGGGACAATTCCGTTTTACCCTTCTTCTAGACCCGAGTTATTTCCTTCTAGTCACCTTCTTACAAGACTCTAATACGGGTGTTCATAGTTACTGGGGAAGGGTTTCTCATAGTGTAGAGAAGGACTATGTGTCTCAGATAATGTGTGGTGTTTTTGATATATTTAAACCTTTACTCCAGACATAAACCTCTACCGCGACAGAAAATTTAATGACTTGAAAAACTTAATTATATTTCAATCACGTTTTAACACGTTTATATATGAGATTTTCTTGATGAATTTTGCACAATTTTGCACTAACTTTATATTAATTCAAAAAGTTCAGTAATTTAAAAGACAGCGCCATCTCCAAATACAGACCTCATTTCCAAATTTATATAGTTTTTGTGGTGTGTAATAGACTCTGTGTATCAGGAAGAGATGTGATACTCTTTGGGAAGGGGTCATTGATACTTGTGGGCATAATCTCAGAACATTCTTCCACTGATCTTCCTTTATTGAGCCCAGATCTTCTTCCCATTTTGCCTTAACAGGGAGTTCTACCCTATGTTCTTCCTCCCTCCTACCAAGACTCATATATAGGCTCGAGATCAAGCCCTTCACAGGGCCTGGTCTTATCACGTTTTGTAAGAGGGGGATCTCATCCATGTCTATTCTCAGATTCCTGAATTGTTTGACCAAAGCATGTCAGATCTGTAGATATGTAAAGAATGAATGGTTCGAGACACCCCTCTCCTCTCTTAAATCGGAAAATTACTTCATATTACCATCCGAATATAATTAAGCAATGTGAGTAATGCCACATCTCTTCCATTCCCTGTTCATCTCTATTTCATGAAGTTCTTTTAACCAGTTGTTATCCCATAAGGGTGTGTACTCCGATAGCTCTTTGTAACCCATTTGTGATTTAGCTAGGCTCCAGACTTTAACAGCCATTGTCAGGGTCGGGGTACAAGGGGCAAAAGTGTTGGCCTCCAATGCCTCCACAATTGCCCCTTGTGTTGTACACCCCAACATGAGGTGGTCGTTGGCGTCTAGCCCTCCCTGCACCCCACATCCCGCCAGATGTTGTAGTTGTGTTGCTAAGTAATAATTCCTTGGTTGAGGGAGCGCTATTCCCCCCTCTCTCGGCTGCAATTGGAGGGTATTCAGGCGGATCCTAGGAGCTCTCCCTCTCCATATTAATGTCCTAAAGAGTGTGTCAATACGCTGAAACCAACTTTTATGAATCCAAACTGGTGAGTTCTGGAGCAGATATAATAGTTGCCTGCCACAGAGAGAGGGAGATGTCTCCACAACTCACCTTTATTTTTGAATTTATTCAAGGGAGGGGTCATGTTATCGACTAAGTAATCCTTCGGGTCTTTCGAAAATTTAATATCAAGGTATTTCATTCTGTCTGCTACTACTAAATTGGGAATTGAAGATGACAAGGGGGTACTAATTGGATCCACCGGTAGCAACACTGATTTTTCCCAGTTGATGTTGAGACCGGAAAACATTCCAAAATCTTTAACTAGTTTTATTGCATTTGGGAGCGAAGCCTGGGTGTCCCCCAGAAATAGCAAGACGTCGTCCGCATATAAAGCAACTTTCTCCTCTCCAAAATCGCGTTGGAAGCCAGTCAGTTCTGCGGAGGACCTAATTGCTACTGCCAAGAGCTCTATTGCGAGGGTGAAGAGCAGGGGCGTCAGCGGACACCCCTGTCTCGTCCCCCTCGCCAACCCAAACCTCTCCGAACATATCCCATTAACCTAGACCCTAGCGCTGGGGTCTTTATAAAGGGTCTTAACCAACCCGATAAAGGAGGGGCCGAACCGGAAGGCTTCCAGAACCCGCCAGAGGTATCTCCAGTCCAGGCTGTCGAATGCCTTGATGGCATCAAGGGACAGAACAGCCCTTGAACCAGCATTCACAGTCTGAATTTGTAAATTTAAGAATACTCTTCTAATATTTATACTCGTAGACCTATTAGGAATGAACCCCTATTGGGCGGGGTGTACAAGCTTCTGATTAATCTGGTTTAATCTGGCAGCCAGAACTTTTGCTAAGATCTTAATGTCCGAGCACAATAATGAAATTGGTCTGTATGAGGACGTCTCTAAAGGGTTCTTCCCTTCCTTGTGTAAAGCTACTATTGTTGCCTCCCTCATTGAGGGGGAGAGCTTTCCCTCATCTGACGCCCAGCAAGCTGCTTTTAAAAGTTCTGGTAGCAGTATTTTCCCGTATCGCTTGTACACCTCAATGGCCAACCTATCTGGGCCAGGTGCTTTTTGACTTGCCATTGACCCCACAGCTTTTTGAAGCTCATCCAATGTTATGGGAGCCTCTAAGTGCTCTCTGTCTTTTTCAGAAAGTGTTGGAAACTCTAGCTTGCCCAGGAATTCCTCCATTTTTGACTCCTGTTTCTCTTTTTTGAGCTTTATAAAGATTCTCATAATAATCCTTGAATACCTTTGTAATCCCCAACCTATGGGAGGTAGTCTTACCCTCCAGAGTTCGTATTATTGGTACGGATTTTGAGGGTGAGTTGTCCTTGATCAGAAAAGCAAGGGACTACCCCTCACTTTCCCCCTCCATATAGAGGTTATGTCTAAGCACTAACTTCTTGTTTTCCTCTCTTCTCAATAATGCGGATCTATACACCTGTTGCCTTTTCATTAAAGTTCTATATTTCCCCTCCGTAGGGTCCTTGATGTATTGGGTCTTCGCCCTCTCCACCTCTACTCTGACGGACTCCTCCCACTGCTTGGATTCCTTTTTAATCTTGGCTATTTGTTGGATTAGCAAACCACAGAGAAACTCCTTTAGGGTTTCCCAAATTATCCCCACCGAGGCAGAGCCTGAGTTTGTCTTTACAAACTCCTCCAGAGCTGCCGAGATTCCATCTGATTTGCCCATTAGCTCCAACCAGTATGGAGCTAAATTCCAATTACTTTTTACACCACATTCACCGGTGTCTACCGACAGCACGAGAGGTGAATGGTCCGACAAACCTCTAGGCAAATAGGAAACATCATTAATTAGATGAAAAGCCACCTCATTGCCTATAGCTAAGTCAATCCTAGATAATGTGGCATATGAACTTGATAGGCATGAGAATTGCCACTTCTCCGGATTGTACGCCCGCCAGATATCCATTAGCCTTGCCTCTTCCAGGAATTGGGAGAGTTTGCCCCTTAACGGGCCCCTCCCCCACTCCTCGGGGTAGTCTGTCCCGACTCTCCTCAATGACCGCATTTAAGTCTCCCACCATTATAACTGGGATATGGGGTTTATCCAAAAATAAACTCCAACACCTCATATAGGATCTCAGCTCTAAATGGTGGGGGGAATATATACATTAACCAGGACCATTTCCTTGTTTTCTATTAAGCAATGTAAAAAAATGTATTTACCCAATATATCAATTTTACTCTGCCTGCAGGAGAAAGACACCCCATCCTTTACAAAAATACTCACTCCTCTTGAGTAGGAAGTGTGGACTGAATGGTAATGCTTTTGGAATCTCCTATTCCCTAATTGGCAGAGGACTTCCCTTGTAAAATGTGTCTCCTGAAGGCAGAGCACATCGACCCTATGTAGGTCCATGTATGAGAAAACTGCAATTTTTTTTGTTGGATTACCCAAGCCCCTTACGTTCCAGGAGCCTATTTTAAACCTTTTCGGCTGAGTCAGGCAAGCGGACTAACATTTGGCCAGAGAACAGAAAAAGAACCCCCCGCCCAAAAAAAAAGAATAAAAAAGGAATCCTACAAAAACCAATGTGATCAGCAATCTCCTCGTCTGAGCCCTCCTTTTTTCCCCTAGGGGTGAGATGATTAAATTTAATGCAACCATCCGTCCTCCTTCTCTTTTCGTGTGTAAATGTTATATACTTGATAACTATGTGTATAAATGTGTCATGAATACTCACTTTTCAAGCTAGTTTCCCCCTACCCTGTGTTCCCTTCCAATCATCACCCAATACATCTATATATTCCTCTCTGTTACTAAACCTTCTTTCAAACCTTCCCACCCATACCTCCCCCGTGACCCTCCCACTCCAATCCTCCCAATCCCACCTCTTAAACCTATCTAGGTTACCCTTGGGGACCCTTGTGTGACCTTTCGTACCTTAAGTGAGCAAAATCCACTCAAACTACCTAACAACCACTCCTCCACCCATCCCAACCCTACAGATTCACAGCAACCTGTTACATGCCCACATTTACAATTGCCCTGATTCCTCACACTATACCCTTTATTCATCCTGTTGTGCAGCTTCCTGTCCCAACTCCGTAAATTATACAATTAAATTGTTACCACTTCTACCCTCTTAAAAAAAAAAAAAAAAAGAAAAGAGTGATTTTAGTCAAATATCATCTATAGTCTCAATAGTCCTTTAACAGCCCTATGTTCCTCCATGATCTCCTTGCAGTCTCTCTTTGTTGACTTCCAGCCATTTCCCCACCCCCTCTGGGGTGTCAAAATATTGTGTTACACCCAGGGCAGAAATTCATAGGCGTGCTGGATATAGTAGAGCATAAGAGATCTTGAATTGTTGCAATCTACGCTTCACCTCCACAAACCTAGCTCTACGCCTTTGGAGGTCTGGGGAAAAGTCCGGGTATATAGAAATTTTGGTCCCGTTAAACAAAATATTTCCCTTTTCTCTCGTCTTTTGAAGGATCGTTGTTTTATCCCTATAGTTCGATGATTTCACAAGGATTGGCCTAGGATATCCCCCCGGCGAGGGAGGTTTGAAGGGAACCCTGTGGTCTCTTTCTATAAAAAAATGGGGAGAGAGAACCTCTCTACCCACAGTGTCTCTAAGCCACTTTTCCAGAAATTCCACTGGGTTTGAACCTTCGCTCCGCTCCAGCATGCCTACTACCCTTATATTTTCCCTCCTGAGCCTGTTCTCCAGGTCGTCCATTTTTGAAACGTACATGACTATTTTTCCTTCATATCCTGCATGTCTTTTTTGACTGGATATAACTCGTCTTCCAATATGCCCACTCGTTCTTCCACCGCCGTGGTTCTTCCTTGTATTGCTTGAATATCTTGACGTACCTGGGAAACGTCATTTCTAATTTCTTTCATTTGCTCGAATAAGTCACTTAAAGCAGACCTACAGGTGTTTACCGCCTGCAATACTTCTCTCAGAGATGGTTCAGCTTCGGTTGGTAAGCCAGAGGATGTAGGCAGAGTAGGTGTGGGTTCAATATTGCCCTCTGATAGACCGCTGGTCCCACTGGTGTCAGACCCTGGATCCTGAACTGGCTGACCCTGGCTCATTCTTCCTGGGTTACCGACCTGTTGTGCTTTACCTTGGACTGGTTGTCCCCCTTTGATGGGGGAATGAGCAGGAGTATGAGCAAATTTCTCCAGTTTTGCCGCTGCAGCCAGGTTCCCTTTGATTTTTTCATTGACCAGTTTTTGGGTGCCAGCCGGTTCTTGTGCTGCCGCCTCTTCACCCTTTTTCTTTACCATGGTGGAAAATACCCACTATGACCCAGATCTTGAAACACATTTAAGACACCCTCCAAATAACCATCCACTATAACACAGCGTGTAAAGCAAAAAAAAAGGGAGAAGGCAGTCTCTTTGAACTTTAGGGTGGGGGATATTATCAACACACTTCACGGCTTCCTATTGTGCCTATAATCCGTTAAAGTGAAATAAGGCATGAAGAGGAGTACAAGGTGAACCGTCCCGTGTTACTGCTATGTTACCACTCCAGTCTGGCCGTTTACACAGTATTTTCTTTTGAATTATAGTGGCTGTGAACAATCCACATAGATTAGGTGTTTATGGTGAAATATACTTGAGTGCAAATGGTAGCAACAACTTATAGTTTATATTTCTTTAAAAAATTTCACAGTTCAGTAAGCTGGGTAATTTCTATTACCGGCATGAGGAGGCAATACAAAAGGGAGAGGCACTCCCGTTTCAATTCTGATGTGGCAAGAAGTGTGTCTATTCAGCCTATCCCAATGGTGATTATAGCCAGACTGAGCACTAACAGATTATAGACTGTGTTTTAAACTATAGTTTGTAAGTTCTAATACCATTCAGTGTTTATTTTCTTGCCGCCATGTAGTTTGTGTTTGTTATTTACGATTTCCACTCTCTAATCGTGCCCTTGCCATTACACGATTCTGTCCTAAGAGCGCCAGTTTCCACAGACTGGTGAAGGGATCCGTCTTTCACCCGACAGCTGGTCCAGAAGGATACCCATACCGCATTTCCATGTGTGAAGGCATGCGGGGATACACAGAGGTATGCAGGAGTACAGAGCCCGCTGCCGGGAGGGAGCCAGTTGTCAGGGTACAAGAAAAGGACAGTGATTTCCGACCACTCCGTTCTTCAATGCTGCTCCGTGCCACCACTTTAGGGGATGGGCTCAGAGCCACCAGTTCCTCTCGGCTCCAGGGCTCTTCACAGCACGCCCACCCGTCTGCGACTCCCCCCAGACCACCACCAGCCCAGCAAGGAAACCCCAGGCTCAGAGCGCTGCTGGCCGCTACGGAAATACAGCATCAGAGCTCCAGTCTCAGATCCACAGCAAACAGGCTTAAGGCACAGGGCTCCAGCATCAGGATACCGGGTTTACTCATAGAGCATGGAGCAGGACAGGAGCCGCCTCACGCACGACTGCTCACTCCAGCATCCGGTCATGCCCCCCTGTGGTTAACTAGTCTTAAACACAACTCTTGTGGGCTATTTGCAAATTAAAGTTCCACTTTGACCAAAATAGGAATATTACAACTTGTACATTTCTACATTTCTCAAAACCACCAACAAAACTCTGTTACTCTTAGTTTCACGTTCCTACAAAAATAACGTATTATTACATACAAACAATGAGAATAAGACATAAGACAAACATTTAGATACAAATGCAAGGGAGATATTTCATAGTTACCATGCTACTTAAAGTGGTTGTCAACTCGTGACAACCACTTTAACCTACAGGTATATAATAAGGCTTACCTGTAGGTGCCCTGCATATCTCTCAAACATGCATGGTTCAGGAGATATGCAGTGTACTGCTGATGCCGACGTCATTTCGACACATGCGCAGTGAAGAAATGGCCTCCATGCCATTTCTTCACTGTGATTGTGTGCCGTGACTGGCGGCTCCCGCACGCAGTGACGTCACGTGACTCCGGCCCCTGAAGGAAGAGGGGTAGAAGATGGACGCTACCAGCACAGGGGACAGCGCTGGATATCGCAGGCTTCGTTTGCAGGAAGTGGCACATAATGAGCTACTATGCGATGCATAGTAGCCCATTATGCATCTACTTTGCAGGGAAATTGGGAAACCCAATCTGGGTTTACTTCCTCTTTAAAAAACTAAGCAAAACAAAGATGAAAACCAGACGGAGTAAAGACAAAAATGGTTAGGTTAGGCTTTTAACCAGCAACGTTTTTTTTTTCCAGAGGGCTAAAATGATACACACTACATACTTCATATTGAAGTATTTTAACCAGAAAATCATGTACCACACATCCAACCCTTCCTCTTCTTCCCTTACTGGATCACTAGGTACGGCTATCTCTTATGGCCAGGTATACATAATGCGGTTCTTTTGGATAGAAACCGCCTACTACACACCCTGCTGATTTATTATGATAGATCTCTAAAGCCACCATTTTACTATATCTAACATCTTTGTTGTCTGGAGCCTGGTCTAAATTCAGTAATGAACTTATCCCACCTCCAGACATCAAAGGTACCTTCCAACGGGATACAACAACCGTACCCTTGGACCAGTTATTCCACTTTTTGAGGGGTCACATGGCCCGAGCCCCAAACACTGACTTCATGTACCGCAAAGCTGTTTGGCTATTTTGAGAGGCCTCAACTCTCTTCTGCAACATGTTCCATGACGATTCAAATCGACTTTTGCACCAAGTTGAGGAGAAACACTGCCGGGTGCCTTCTTTCACAGTGCTAGCTTGCTTCCGACTCCAATTAGTATACACGGCTTCCGGTCCGCTAGAAACCTCAACTCGGTGGATTTGTAAAACTATACAGTGCAGCAACTACTACTCGCTCCCCATCCCCTGGACTGACACGGTTACACGTGGGGCGGGTTTCAGATTCTGCTCTTCACACATTGTAGGCTGAAACAAGCATGTCACTTTCTCCCTTTTCACCTAGACCGGTCCAAAGTACACACGTTCGTTTCGACCTAACCCGTGCAGCTAAACAACCCCGAAAGTACAATGAAATCCTCACTATTCAAACCTTGGCCTCAGTCTAACAAGATGTTATACTAAATAATGGAGATGCCGGTTACCGATTACACTCTGAAAAGTATAATGTCTCTACCTGGAACTCAAACTACATAGAAAACACTATCTCTATAATACCAACCACAAATTAGCACAAAACAAACCTGATTTTAATCAAAACTGAATCCAATACAAGAATGGATCAGTTATACTCCACACTGCAGTTTTTCGTTGAAAAGCAATGATTATACAACAAAAATGGGACAGAACCCTATGAAAAAGCTGCTTAAACACAAATGCCTACATAAAAACTGAAAAAGTTATAAAAATTTCCCGCTGCCTCTCTGGTGTGGCTCGAGGTACCGGTAGTATTTCTGAGAATACTACCTTGGAGGTCCTAATCCTCAATTTTGCTCTTAGGTCCTTAAAATATTTTTTTAGGACACTCCAACTTCCTCTAACTTTGTCATTGGCGTCAACATGAAACATGACAGTCGGGTCTTCCACAGCCCCTCCCAGTAATCTGTCCACCAGATTTGTGATGTGCCGAACCCGAGAGCCCGGTAAACAGCATACAGTTTGGCACTTCAGGTCTTTGTCACAGATTGCCCTCTGTATTTCTGAGGATTGAGTCCTCTACCACCAGAATCTGTCTTTCCTTTCCCTTGGCTTCACCCTCACATTCACTGGAGGAGTTACTCCCCTGGCTGCTAGGGGCGCCACCCTGCTCCAGCGATGCTTGTTCCTGACTGGTTTCCACAATATCACACAACGGGGTGTACTTCTTGGGATGTTCCAGCCCAGGATCAGCCTTCCCGACTCTTTTTCTTCTACCCTTCCTAACTGTCATCCAACTACTCTGTTCTGGTGCCACAACACTCAGTTACTTACACACCACTCAGGTACTCACACTATACACAGGTACTCAAACAACACTCAGGTACTCATACAACACTCAGGTACTCACACTATACTCAGGTATACACAATATACGCAGTTACTCACAGAACACTCAGGTACTCACATACACTGTCAGTCAGTTTTTACTATATGTGTCTCTGTGTCACTCTGCACAGCCTCTCCTTGTAATCTGACACTTGCAGCAATCAGTCAGTCACCTTCAGTCCTGCTGCCGCTCCAGTCAGTCTGTCTCACTCCCACTCTCACTCTCCCTCCGGTCTGCAGATGCACTTACCTGCTGCCTCTCCCTCAGCTTACTGCCTCCCGGTCCCACTGGATCTATCCCCGCCCCCTCTGACCTGCTCCTGCCACTGCTCACGGTCACGGGGCGGGTCCAGTCTGGGGTCCTCTCTGCTCCCTCTCACACCTGCCGCCGTTCTCGGTCACGGGGGTCCGGTCTGGTCCACCCCCTCACACACCTGCCGCCGCTCACGGCCACGGGGGTGTCCGGTCTGGTCCACTCTGCTCACTTTCACACCTCCTGACACTCTCGGTCAAGGGGGGTGGTCCAATCCAGTTCACTCCACTCACACTCCCTCACTCCCTCTCACACCACGCTGCCACAGCGTCTCCCAATTCCGCACCAAAAAGTTCTGCAACAGCACCACCTAGCTGTCAAGCTCTACCATACCATCATCTTTAAATAGCCCAAATTTGTTAGTCGCTGAATATGGTGAAAAACTGAGACCCTTCCGCAGGACAAAGCGCTACAGGTCCTTCGGGAGATGGGAGAATAATTTCTATATTTTAATAGTGCTTGTGCAGCCATCTCCCTTTTTGTTTTTCTTGTTTTGCCCTTTCCAGTTTGCCTCCTCGTTTTCCTCTATGAGATTTCTTTTTTTTTATGTCACTCTGTTGGTGTGAGGTACCTCTAAAAAAGAATTATTGATAACCAAGTCATTGTTATCTTAGGTAGAGGAAATTTGGCTATGGGGCCCCATATGTATAGTCCTGGGATGGGCTCCTTTCTTTGTATATCTATCCAGGTCCCTTGAAAAGGGGCTGTACCTATTGTAAGTAGGGACAGAGAAAGAAACTGAAGGATCAAGGCCCATGATGGTGGAGGGAATGGTATGGATAGGTGAAGTAAAACTTGTACCTTTCTCTAAAATGCCTGAAGGAGAGTCCAGGAACAATGCTTCTCTCCTCTTTTTTTTAAATCAGAAATAAGTTTATTGATTTATACTTTTCTTTCACTTCATTTTTATTTATTTTCCACTTTTACAAAAAGGTATATACATTAATAGCATATAACTCCAACGTTTCATTCCCCAACTTACATAAATCCAAATATCCCCCCCCCACTCCCCCCCTTTTAATTCCCTATACAACATTAACAAAAAAAGTATAAAGCGATTACAGGGTTTCCTCCAATTTCCTATATCTCTATATATTTGGGTACCAGTCCTGGGGAGTCCAGCCATCTTTTCCATATCCTTTCAAAGTTAACCCTATTCCCCCTCTTTGTATAAGCTATTTTCTCCCTTATTATTGTATGGTTAACCATCTGTATCCATTCTTCTACAGTAGGTGGTCTAGGTTTTATCCATTTCCTAGCAATCTCTTTTCTCGCTAAGTATAAACATCTCATGACTGCTATACGCATTGGGCTTGCTCCCACGTTTTGTTCAACATATCCCAATATACATAGCACTGAGACTTTCTGCAGTGTTACCTGAAATGTTAGGTTGATTACCCTCATTACCCCTTCCCAATATCTGTATAACTTAGGGCATCTCCAAAACATATGCATTAAATCCCCAGTCAGAGCCTTACATCTGGGACAAGATGCATCCTGTCTTCTTCCAAAATGAAATAACCTTTTTGGAGTATAATATGCTCTGTGTATGATATAGAGTTGGGTGGTTTTCTGCGCTGCTGAGAGAGACAACTGGTCCACTGATGACAGTATATTCCTCCACTGAGTATCCGTAAGCTCTCCCACACCCTCTTCCCATTTTTCCTTGCTGGGAAGGTTGGACGCTTCCTCTAATATCTCCATATGTATATTCTTATACAACTCGGAAATTAACCCCTTTGATGAAGCAGAGTCCACCAGCCTACTCAACAGAGGAATTTTACTCCACCTCAGACCCTTGTCTCTAAACTGGGCTGTCAGTGCGTGTCTCAACTGCAGGTACTGATAGAAGCTTTTATTTGAGAGCCCAAACTCCTGCTTTATCTCCTGAAATGACTTTAATTCATCTGCCGAGTAGATCTGTACCAGCCTCACTACCCCTTTCTGCTTCCAGTTATTAAAATTTTCTAATTCATCAATCTCATGTAGGTTTTTATTATCCCAGATTGGGGCATATTTTGTGAATCCAGTATATTTAAATAATGCCTTCGCAGTGTTCCATGCTTTCCCCACCAATTTTCCTAGGGGGTATTGGCTTTCTCTCCCCAATGAATCTGCTTCTAATGCTTCAGTTAGAGTTGTGTGCGGCGTGTGGGACAAAAGAGCTCGGGAGCTATAGCAAGTTGTATCATTTCCCGTTTTTCCCACCCCCCCATATGTTGTAACTGGGCTGCTATAAAGTAACTCCAGGGGTGCGGAACCACCAGTCCCCCTTTATCTTTAGAAAGTTGTAATGTTCTTAGTCGTATTCTGGGCTGCCTCTTTTTCCATATAAGTTCTCTGAAGAGACCTTCTACTCTTTTAAGCCATACCCCCGGGATCCATATTGGCGCGTTATGCAAGACATCGTAATTGGGGCATCCAGATCATTTTAATTAGACTACACCGACCCACTATCGACGAAGGGCAAAGGCTTCCAGATCTTACATTTGCACTTGAATACATTTAGCAGTGGTTCCAAGTTATTTTGTATATACAACTTGGGATCCACAGTTATTTTCACCCCCAGGTACTTAAAGCACTCTACTAACTGAAGTTATCCAATATTATCTGGCAGCTCATAACTTATATCACCAAGCGGGAGAAGGGCAGATTTCTCCCAGTTGATGAGGAGCCCCGAAAATATTCCAAATTTTTGTATCTCTATCCCTGCTGCCAACGAGTAGTTTGTATCGCCTAAATACAAGAGTATGTCATCTGTATATAGTGAGATCCTTTCTTCCTGCATCCCCCGCTTAAAGCCCTTTACATCTTCAGCTGCTCTTATGGCAATAGCCAGAGGCTCCATAGCCAGGGCAAAGAGCAGGGGGGAAAGTGGGCACCCCTGTCTTGTGCCCCGAGACAGCGGAAAGTACTCCGAAACCTTCCCCCCGATCTTCACCCTCGCCTTTGGTTCCATGTACAGCAACTTTACCCATCTTACAAAGGTTGACCCAATACCAAAGATCTCCAATATTCTCCATAGGTATTTCCATTCAAATGCTTTGACAGCGTCAAGGGATAATACTGCTGCTGTTCTCATTCCCTCTGCTGGTATCTGTAAATTAAGTAATAATCTTCTTATATTCAATGACGTTGCTCTACCAGGGATAAAACCACATTGATCTGAATGGATCAATGTGTGAATTATTTTGCTCAATCTACCAGCCAAAATTTTGGCTAGCAGTTTGATATCTGCACAGAGCAGCGAGATTGGTCTATAAGATGCGGGCAATAATGGGTCTTTCCCTTCTTTCGGTATCACTACAATTGTGGCTTCTGTCATAGATGTTGCGCTTTTTCCAGTGCTTCATTCAGTACCTGTAGCAGCTCAGGAAGTAATATTTCCCCATATTCCTCATAAACTTCGCTCGGTAACCCATCTGGGCCCGGCGTCTTATGCTTCGCTGAGTTTTGTACCGCTTCCTGTAACTCCTTTATAGAAATTGGTGATTCTAACATTTCCCTATCTTTGTCTGATATATGTGGGATATCTATACCCTGGAGGAATTCTACCATTTCTTTATCCCCTCTATCTGTCTTTGATCTATACAGCTCCGAGTAGTACTCCCTAAACACCTTCACCATTTCACCTGGGCACCTGGTGACCCTTCCAGCACCATCCCAGATAGCCATCTCAGTCAGTGTGTTATTATTCTGAGATCTTGCCATGAGGGCCAGCAGGTGTCCAGTGTTCTCTCCTTCTAATAACTCTGTTTCAAGAAGGACCTTTTTTCTTCAGTTTTTTTTAAAGTTAGGGTTTGATACATTTTTTGCGCCTCGATCCACTTCGTTAAATTATCTGCTGTCGGATCTTCTATATATTCCTTCTCTATTTCAGACACTTTTCTCATCACATTGTTTTCCCAATCCTTAGTGGATTTTTTTTTTAGTTATTTGCTGGATTATCATGCCTCTCAAATAGGCTTTAAGGGTGTCCCAGACCACCCTCCGCACCGATGTCGGACTGTTATACTTCAAGAATTCCTGTAAAGAATCTATCATAACTTTTTTTGGAGAGATTAACTGTAACCACATAGGATTCACCCTCCATTCGCTCCCGGCTTTCCGCTGTCCCAGTTTTAAGGTTAGGAGTAAGGGGGAGTGATCCGACACACCCCGAGCCTCGTATTTGATATTTGTTACCAACCCAGCAAATCCATCATTCCCAATCGCCATATCTATTCTTGAGAGTGACATATACGTGCTGGAGCGGCATGAGTATACCCTGTCTTGTGGACAGGGTTCTCGCCAAATATCTTTTAATCCTACTTCTTCAAGTAACCCATGTAATAATGTATATGGATTCTGTATAGATCTCTTTCCTATGGGAAATCTATCCATTTGAGTATTCAAGACCATATTAAAATCTCCCACTATCAGGACTGGTACCCTTGGTCTAGCAATAATAAAATCAACCAAGCATTTCATCATGTTAATGTTAAAGGAGGGAGGAACATATACATTCATTATTATACATGGCGTTTTAACCAAGATCCCATACAACAGAATATATCGTCCCTCTCTGTCTATTTCCTTTTGTATACAGGAAAATTCTGTTGATCTATGAGTTAGTATACTTGTTCCCCTTGAGTATGTTGTGTAAACAGCATGATATTGTTGAGGAAAATCTCTATGTTTTAATCGTGTCACCGTTTCCCTTGTTAAATGTGTTTCCTGTAAACAAAGAAGAGACACCCCCAAAGTTGAGGCAGTTTTAAACAGCGCTATTTTCCTAATCCTCTTATATTCCACGAACAAATAGTCGTTCCTCTATACATTGTGATTAATCAATCAAAAAACCAGAGAAAATAAAAAAATAAATAAAAAAGAAACAGAAAAAACAATCCTATGTGTGAAAAGGGTATCTGTCTTTGACCCAATACTTTATCTCTTTTAAAATTCTCGTTTAATACAAATTCCCCTCTATTTTGCTCTACACCTTTCCTATAGTAATGTGATTGTAAGTGTTTCCCCTTCTCTCCCTTCCCTCCTATCTTATCCCCCCACCCCTATTTAAGGGCATTAATTGTGACCCCATTAGTGCTTCCATAAAAACATTTTTTTACTCCCTTCAATGTTTTGTGATTGCACTACTAGCACTAATAACTCACTACCTTGTACTTTTTTCTCTTTTTTTTTCTTTTTTCTCTTCCTTTTTCCCTTCTTCTAAACTGCAGCTCTCTTCCTGTTGCTCCAAAAAAAAAAAAAGGACCCCTATTACCCTCTGTACCCTTAGTAGCATAAATATTATTCTATTCTCCTTACCAAATCACAAAGACCCTTCTTTTTTTCCAGCTAGGCTGCGGCCGCAGTGGGTTCACCAAAAAAATGCACCACTCCTCTTGCTGCGACTCTCAGCCGTGCCGGAAATAGCATTGCATATTAATATTTGTACTCGGAATCTTTAAGATACGATATGGGATGAGATAAATGATTAGGACAGAGACCTGAAGTGTGCCATGGTCATGAAGGTCAGTATGCCTTAAGGGGGCATACCCAGTTAGAATAAATGGTGAGTGAATTATGAAGAGAAGGGACAGGGAGGGTGGGGGAACTTCTCCAGAAATGCCGTGGGAACTGGTAGGAGGAGGCTGGGTTATATGTGACCCAGACTCCTCCTACAAATACAGGCTGCCCTGCAGACAGCCTTATCATTTGTACTCGGAATCTTTAAGATACGATATGGGATGAGATAAATGATTAGGACAGAGACCTGAAGTGTGCCATGGTCATGAAGGTCAGTATGCCTTAAGGGGGCAAAAATACACAGATAGGATTGTATGTAAATAACCAAATTTATAACGGCAGAAATACCACGTCTAGAGTTGAGCGAACACCTGGAAGTTCGGGTTCTGCTGGTCCGTCCGAACTTCGGGACAAAGTCCGGGTCCGGGTCCGGACGGAACCCGAACGATCGCACGGACAACGAACCCCATTGAAATCAATGGGGACCCGAACTTTTAGGCACAAAAATGGCTGTAGGAAAGTCCTGGAAAGCCCCAGAGGGCTGCAAAAGGAAGTAAAATGGGGGTAAGGGTAGGGCAAGCGCCCTACAAAAAAATGGGGACAGGGAAATAACTTTAAATATTTTTAAAAAAATAAAAACATAAAAAATGCAAAAATGGAGATGAATGTGGTTCATCTTCAAACTGTGTCTGAAAAGTATTAATTAACGGTAGAAGCCATATAACTGTTCTAAAATCATCTTCAAACTAGGGCAAGTGCCCTACAAATAAATGGGGATAGGGAAAATAAATT
>BLSH010068763.1:241562-254894 GCA_018402905.1 Glandirana rugosa
TGTCTCCGAACAACGACAGGATACAGCGAAATCCCTCATCCTACCACCACCTAATCTGACCTCGAGAGGAGAATGTGTCTGCAGAGGTAGTCGACGGTCGGTACGGGGGGGATATACCCTTTTTAAAAGAGGGGGAGGAGTTTTGGTAGTGTCCTCTGGACTTTTTGACTTTATTTCGTGCGAAGAGAACCAAACCCTCTTACCGTTAATATTTCTAATAGTATGATGGAGCGTAAGATATGGATGAAGTTTGCCGGGGGTAATTTTAGGGTTTGTGGAAGAAGGTTTGTGACTTTTTTGGGACCAAAGAAAGGCTCTGCATATTGTTTTCAGTGTTTGGAAGAAGGTGTTTGGGATTTTAATGGGGGCCGTTTGAAGTAGGTATAGAATGCGAGGTAGTATGATAATCTTTATAATTGCCATTCTCCCAAACCAAGAGAAGCGTGCTTTATTTCAGTTTTTCAGGTCTCCTGTGATGGTTTTGAGGAGGGGGAGAAAATTTTTCCCATATAGGGGGGGCATGGCTGGCAGCTGATGGAGACGTCTGTGTAAGAGGAGAGCTCCAGTCTAATCCACCACCATCCTACTCCCTAAAGCGACATAGGACAGCAACAAGCCTCTGTACCCTCTTCCCCTGCATGGCACACTTGAAAGAACCCGACATGGGCAAGAGGAAATCGTCTGATGGACCCCCCAAGCTCACAGATTTCTTTGAGCCATCCGGCGTGCATAGGGCGCAAGATGGCGGCGGAACCTCCGCAGTGCGGCACGTTGCACACAGCGGGAACCCGAACCACCACAACAATCACCCCCGAGCCTCCTCACCTTGCAGCAGCAGCAGATCCTCCCCTGGAGTGTCACCTTCCCAGAGCCCACAGAAATTGGCACAGAAGCAATCGGCTTCTCACAGATATCCAGGTGAGCAAAGGGGACATGACACATCACAGGACTCTACCGCTGAATTCATATAACAAATTCATGAATTCCCTACTTCAGACATACCCCTCACTGATACACTAATGAGAGATATGTTGATTACCCTGAGGGGATCACTTTACAAGGACATGATGGAGTGCATTACATGGATAAAGAAAGATCTATCAGAAATTGGTGACAGGGTGAGCCACACTGAGGACAAAATGGGAGAATTTGCTGCTGCACATAATGAGCTAGTTGATGCTTATCACGATACAGATGAACAAATCCAAGCCCTAAAAAACTAAATGGCGGATTTGGAGGACAGGGGAAGAAGGAACAATGTTAAATTGAGAGGAGTGGCAGAATCAATACAGCAATTTATAATGACTTTGCTACCTGAATTCTCAGAAAGGGAGGTGATTGTAGACCGGGCTCACAGATTGCCAAAACCCAAACACCTACCTGATAATGTCCTGAGGGACATAATAGCCCGCATACATTTCTTCCATGTGAAAGATGATCTGATGAGATTTGCAAGGCAAAATTCACCACTTCCCGAACCCTACTCAGACATTTCCCTCTACTGATATTTCTCAGCATACGATGCTAGCACGCAGGAATCTAGCTACTATAACTAAAATCCTCCAAAGTCACAAGATCCAATATTCCTGGGGCTTTCCTACAAAATTGTTGATAACAAAAGATAACAAATCATATGTCATCACCTCAATGGAGGATGGAATAAAGCTGGCAAAGAAGTGGAACCTACTACAGGAAGATGTGGACCCAACCCTTGCTCCCTTAGCTCATAAGTCGCCTCCAAAAGAGCATCTTAAAGCTTGTGGGTGACAAAGGCCTACAAGAACAGAGTGCAGAACGAAATAATACTGTCTATTTAATCACCATCTTAAGGATGGAGTGATGGGATGACAGGAGATTTTACCCCCCAAATGATAAGCGAGTTGATTCGCTCACACAAACTAACTTTTTACTGTTTTTTTATGTTTTCTCTTTTACTACTTTATGTTTCTATTTGTCCTACATGTTTTACAAGTATCAGAAGATCAAGCAGAATTTATTCCAAGGAGAACATTCCTTCCTATGAACATGACAATTTTCAGATAAGTACCTTTACTTTTAACATCTTTCCTAAGTGAACACTGCCATCTACAGGTGATTCCGAATATCTACACCTTGCTACACAATGTCTTGCTACCATTGCCATTAAACCCTCTATATTTAAAAATGATACTTAACATCCTATCTATGAATGTACATGGCCTTAACAGCCCATATAAGAGGTCTGCTATGTGGAAAGAAGCAAAAAGACTCAAAGGGGACATAATGTGCGTCCAAGATACTCATTTTGCCGAAGGACACCACCCTAAATGCTATGATAAATCCTTTCCTCACGTTTTCACAGCCTGCTCCCCTGTGAAGAAGAGGGGTGTACTAATTGCTATTAATCAATCAGTAGCTTTTCAACTACAAGAAGTTATACGCGATCCCAATGGGAGATACATAATTTTGATTTGTAGTGTGAATAATATTTTGTATACTATTGTTAACATATATGCTCCAAACACAGGTCAAGCTGCTTTTCTGAGATCACTCAAGAAGAAGGTTAACAAGGTGACTAAAGGTTCCCTTCTCTTGTGTGGGGATTTTAACAGTATAGTGGACAGAACATTGGACTGCTCCGGGAGGGGCCAACCCCTACAGGTACGAACTGAAAAGTTTTCTCTCAGACGCGAATCTCTATGATGTGTGGAGATGCGTGAACTCAGAGGAAAGAGACTATACTTACTTCTCTGCACCCCATAGATCATATTCGAGAATTGATTTATTTCTCTCTGATATTTCTACACTACATAGAATCATAGATGCCAAAATACACACTACGACGTGGTCAGACCACGCTCCAATTTCCATTAGCATAAAAGAGGCCTTCAGTTATAAACCTTCGTACCTGTGGAGGGCCAACTATCGGATTATGTCCAATCCTGTCCACCAAAATAGAATCTCCCAAAGCTTGAAGGAGTTTTTTGAAGTGAACAATACCATAGAAATGAGTATCTCTTCGTTGTGGTGTGTGCACAAAGCGTATAGTAGGGGCCTACTTATACAAGCAGCGGCTAGGGAAAAGAGGCAGAGAAATGCTAATTTAGACTCCCTTCTCAATAAACTAAAAGATTTGGAAAAGAAACACAAACAATCCCCCTTGCCTAAATTACAAGAAGAGCTATTTAATTGTAGACAGGTTTTACGCCTGCACTTTATCTCACTTCACAAATCAGCCCTGCACCGTTTTAAGGCCTCATACTATGCTCATGGCAATCAAGTAGGGAAACTCCTGGCTAATTATGTACGCAAAAGGCAGCTACACTCTAAACTGACATCTATCAAAGACCCACATAGCAACCACCTAGTATATCACCCGGCTGAGATTGCGAATGCTTTTCAAAAATATTATCAGGACCTTTACAATTTGAATTCGGATGTAAACACGCCACAACCCACTACACCAAAAATGGATCAATTCCTGCAATCCCTTAACCTCCCACAAGTAGGACTCGAAGACTTGTCCTCCCTTAATGCCCCTATTACTGAAAAGGAAATTACAGCCACCATCTACAAGTCCTTACCAACGAACAAATCCCCTGGTGCTGATGGCTTTACATCAGAATATTATCAGATAATTTGTAAACAAAAAAAAAAAGAATATTATCAGATATTCTCTCAGATTCTAGCTCCACATCTTAAAGCTCTATTTAACCAAGCTGCTGAAACTGCCTCTTTCCCCTCGGAAATGCTGCAAGCAACCATAATAGCTTTAAGAAGAAACAGTATATAACAAAATATATAAATCCCGCGCTCACTGTTGAACAAAAAGGAATCGACTAAATGTAAATTATTAAATGTGTAAATGAAATTTGGCAGCACGCATAAACAACAGATCAAATTGTCCGAAAGATTGGTTCAGTACAGATGCAGCGCCAAGAAAAGAAAAAATTGAAAATAAAACAGTTCTGTTTATATAGAAAGTTCCTGTAATATACTCTTAGGGATGGGAGCTTTTCTTGCTAAATGCTTCCACTTATTATTCTGTGTTAATCACCAAAAGTTCTTGGAATCGGTATGGATATATTATTCAGCAGTGATCCACATATTTGTGTAATAGATGTATGCTTACCAGATTCTGGTAGGACATGCGCAGATATCAGCACCAACTCGGATGGTCACACTGTAGATGTCCAATGGGCAAGAAGGGGAGGGGGGATTCCTGTTCGGATACAATGCTCCAGTCCCTCACGTCACCACTTTGGGGGCTCCTCCAATGTGCACCGTATTGGATCCTGGTAGAACTTCGCCAGGGAAGGGGCGGCAGGAAGGGGAAAGCAATTGCTCCTATCCCTCACGACTCAGCTTTCGGGGGCTCATCCGACACGCACCACAGATATGTAAATAGGAAAAAGTCCACAATCGTGTAATACCGTTAATAAAATTTATTTTATATATGGGATTAAAAATACTCACGTTGTGAACAGTATTAAAAGAGCTCTATAAAACACATGTGACAGGAGTGTAAGAAGCCAACGCGTTTCGGCTCCAAAGCCGTCATCTGGGGTATTACCCCCTCCTGTCACTCCT
Organism: Glandirana rugosa; assembly: GCA_018402905.1. Classification (NCBI taxonomy): domain Eukaryota; kingdom Metazoa; phylum Chordata; class Amphibia; order Anura; family Ranidae; genus Glandirana; species Glandirana rugosa. The sequence continues at coordinate 246,132 of BLSH010068763.1, forward strand.
GCAATTTATAGTAAATGAATACATACAAGTCCAGTCCTAGGGGGCTGGAAAATGGAAGTCCGATTTTGACTTGCAAAATGGCTATGGCGGCGTGCGTTCCACGCCTCTGTATCATGGAAATATCTTTCATTTTTTTCCCATCTAACCCGGAAGTGAAAATGTGTAAAAAATGAATAAACTTTATTTGGTGTGCTGCCCCTTAAAACATATGTAAACGTAAAAGGGGTTAATATCTAAAGGAAAAAAAATTTAATAGATGATCAAATACTTCAAATATATTTAAAAAGGTGTCTAAGTAAGAAGTGAAAATGTAACCATCCGCAAATGTTTAAGTCTCGGGCATCCTCACTTCGTAGGTAACGTGAAGAAGTGGGAGGCGTCGAGCATCAAGACGTAAAAGCGTCTGTGCAATCCAAGGTATTCTAAACTGACTGAGATAATTAAAAGGGAACTCCAACATATATCCAATTATGAACTTTCTTGGATGGGAAAAATAGCGGCCATAAAAATGGTTATCTTACCTAAAATACTCTACTACTTTAGAACCATACCCATACTCTTGCCAGAAACATTTTTTACTAAAATTTACAAACTGTTTAGAAGATTTCTCTGGAGGAAGAGGCTAAATAGAATCACACTCCTTTCCTTGCTGAAAAATAAATCAAAAGGGGGGGCAAGCTTCCCTAACTTCAAGGCTTATCATAATGCAGCCTTATTGGACCAACTTAAAGCTTGGTTTGAACCACAGTCTAAAAAACTATGGGTACAAATTGAGAAGGCAACGGTGGAGAATAGGGACCTTCCATCTCTACTAACCACACTAATAGCATGGGATAGACTACATGCAGGAGCGCCGCCTGAAGAGAAATCTAATCATACAGATCTCCCTCTGAGACTTTATGAATACTTTATCCCCAATATCAGAGTTGCACCCTGGCTGCAAAAGAATATCCTAACATACAAAGAACTTCTTTCACAACAACCTGACCAATATACATTTTCTAAATCCCAATTATCCCACTTTCACCACACAGAGCCACCTCTATACTATACTCTACATGACCAAGCCTGGACATATCTTAAGGATGACTTTGACAAACCAAAGGGATTGTCCTGGTTTTATAATATCCTCCAGAATAAAAAATACTTTTGTCAGGCATGCTCAGTTGGGAAAAAGAATCGGGTACTAATTTTTCAAGTGCAGAATGGCAGCATGCTATTAAGTCACACTATCAGTACTCCCATTGCGTCAATCATTGGGAAGTAATGATGAAAATCATTTATAGAACATATTTAACTCCAGTAAAATTAGCTAGATTCTTTCCGGTCCGCTCCCCAGGTTGCTGGAGGGATTGTGGAGAATCTGGGAGTTCATTACACATATTATGGAGTTGCAAAGGGCTTAGAAGCTTCTGGAACTCAGTGTTCTCCCTGATCGCTAGAGTGACTGGTAACATTATAAAGCCAAACCCTTAGCGTTAATGAACCTAGGCATCCACACTAAACCTATCTAACATAGAGCAGTTATGACACATATTTTCACGGCAGCAAAATTAACTATCACTTCTAATTGGAAAAACCCCTCTGCTCCTAACCTCTCTGAAGTTATACATAGAGTTCAGGTGCAGCACTCGTATGAAAAATATTTTGCAGTACGCCTTAACAATTTGAAAAAATATAACCTATACTGGAACTTGTGGAATCTGTCCTTTCCACTAAATGACCACTAATGTTTTGTTTATGCAGCTTTCCCCTAAATAACAAGGTACTTCTTGCTGGATTCTGGTACTTAATGTTATATTGTCAGAGTATGCGCTAACTTGTATTGCTTATTATTTATGGTGACTCCGTGGATATTACCATTGTTCCTTAATTTGTGGAGGAATGGTTCGAGGCTGAGAATGAAAAGAATGGGGGACAGCAGGGACCCCTGTCGTGTGCCATTTCTGATGGAAAAGGCATTTGCCAGCAAGCCATTTGTGCATACTTTTGCCTTGGGATTTGAATATAGGGACATTATGAGGCTTGTCAGGCAATTGCCTAAACCAATCTTTTGTAGCACAGCCGATAGGTAGTCCCAGGCTAGCCTGTCAAACGCCTTTTTGGCGTTGAGTGACAAGAAGAACCCAGGGTGTTTTGTTTTAGTGAACCAGTGGTGGATATTTAGAGTCTTTAGGGTGTTGTCCCTGGCCTCTCTGCCGGGGACAAAGCCCACCTGGTCTTTTGAGATTAGATTTGGTAATAGGGGGAGTAATCGGTTAGCCAATAGTTTAGCAAAGATTTTTAAGTCTGTGTTTAAGAGGGAAATGGGTCTATAGTTGGAGGCTATTTCGTGATCCTTCCCTGGTTTCGAAATGACACAGATATGGGCTTCCATAAGATTGCTGGAGGGGGTGTTTGGGTGGGCTAATTGATTGAATGCTCTCAAGAAAGGGTCTGACAGTTCGTTTGTGAATGTTTTATAGTAAGACATGCAAAATCCGTCCGGCCCAGGGCTTTTGCTGGGTTTCTTTTGCTTGACGGCCGATTTAAGTTCTTCTAAGGTCAGGGGGCCATCTATATCAATTGCCTGTTTCTTGGATATGGGTTTGGGGCTGTATTGTTTGAGAAAGTCTGAAATTATCAAGTTACGTGATCTACTTTCTGCTTTTATTGGTATACCATACAGTCAATAGGATATATCATGGTTGCAACCTCATCCCATCATATGTTACTATACAAAGAAATTCCCCCCACAAAAAGGGACTTTAAATAGGTTAAGCAACCACTGTTTTATATAAAAACAATAATTTATTACATCAAAAAGATCAAAGAATAAAGACAGCACATAAACAAATGAAAAATTGTCAGAATGGTCACATAAAAAACATTAACATTAAGTGTTCATGTTGGTATTGCACCAGTGTTGCCTTAGAAAGGTGTTGGTTGAGGAGGCACAGTTGGTGGGCCGCAAGGAATGCGGTTTACCCTCCGTGATGGAATGTGGTTACCCGACATATATATTTCCAAGCCTTCACGCCCTTCATCAGGGGTAACTGTGCAACAGATTATGGCAACCAAATATGTGTTGTAGTAGGACACTATTTGTCTTCACTGTTGGGGAGAGAAGAAAAAAATAAATAAATAAATAAAATATATAGAGAAAATATTGAAAATTATGTGATTCAATATTGGTATGGTAATCAATAGCCTGACACAGAAGGCCACCACCACATGAGTAAAGTAAAAATTAATTAAGAATACTTGGTTGGTAATGATCACAGACATACCCCACATTTGTGGGGGGAGAGATGGATAGATGGATATTGCTACAGATGGGCGGATGGATCTTTGTCAGTGGAGCACGTGTGGGTGCATTCAAAAATATCGGTGAAGAACCTCCAATGGATCTAGAAAAAAAAAAAAAAGGGGAGGGGGGGCAAAATGGGAAAAGGGGTACTCAAAAACCATAAGGGATATCAAGGGTATATAGGAATCTCACAGCCCATGGCGCTATCAAATAAATTCGTATGAGTATGAAAGACTCACCATTCACAGATCCATATCCAAAAAAATAGTATATGTAGATGTCCAGAGGGAAGGGAGAGAAATAGGGTCAAAACAAGAGAGGCCAGTCAATTATGTCCTTTTTGGTGGGGTAACCGAGGGGATCTGCCCGCAGTCCCCAATATATGCGTCTCTTTATCCCCGCCGACCCTGTAATTTTAATAGGATAGCTCTCTGTGAATATGTATATTCAAAACAGAGAAAAAGAAGAAAAGAGCTATTGTTTGCTTTAAAGTGTGAATAAATGGGGTGGGCAGCGAAAACCAGAGAGAAAGAAGAAAAAAAAAAAAAAAAAAAAGGGGGGGTGAGGGGAAGGGGAAGGATGTAGTCCCCCTTAAGAACCCCACCCCCCAGTGTGGTGAACCGAAGCCAAAATCAGGGGGAACATCCCTCACAAACACCCATAAATCGATGCCTGCCATGGCTCAAAGTGATATGGGTAATCCAGAGGTGCAATAAATTACAAAAGAAAAAAACGCTAGTTGCATATGAAACTAACACAATACCTCTAGAGTATAGGGTGATAGAGAAAAGCGATACAGCTTTACAGGTTGTCATTCCTCAATATGCAGTCACAAACTGTGTGTCTCACAGCATGGATGAAAAGAGCTTGAGGGTGAATGAGCGTCCTACCTATATTGCATGCCAACACGTGTGTCTGTCCGCCATTCCGATTTGTCTCAAATGGCGACAGGTGCAGGGCTGGTTTTATAGCATCACCACCCCCAGGTGTACAGCATCATTGGTGGAGTACGCATCTCCATCCTGTTATAAGCATCACTTCCGGGTCAGCAGTCACGATTCAGATATCCAACGAACAAAAACAGAACATTGGGGCTGTAGCGGCCCCTAGTGTATACTAAAATATTGCAACGTAATGCATAAATATGACTGGCAATAAACCCTATGAATTGCTAAATAGTAATGGGTTTGGAAAAAAGAATTCAAACTATGTGACACAGCATCAAGTAAGATATGAAGTGCATGTGAGACCCCCAAATGCCAGGTCTGTTACTTTCCGCTTTTGGTTTTTGCTCCGGGGGGAGGTTATATAGTTCTGTGTAATATTTTGCAAAGTGGTTTGCAATATCTACATTGTTGGTAAGTAATTTCCCGTTGAGTGTGCATATTTTTCGAATTGTGTTGGTAGCCCTTTTGGCTTGTAGTGCTCTGGCTAGAAGCTTTCCGCTTTTATTACTGTGCTCGTAGAAGAGCTTTTGTGAGAGTACAACATTTTTCCTGACTTTCTTTCCTAGCTCCTCTTGTAATTGATCTCTGGCTTGTTCTAGTTCAGCTAAAGTATTGCGAAATTTAGTGAGTTTGTGGGTCCACTCTAGAGTTTGTATTCTCTTCAGTAGGGTGTTGACTGCCTCTTCCTTAGCACGTCTGCGAATTGCGGCCATTTTAATGAGTGTGACCCCGACTACGCACTTGTGGGTTTCCCATTGGGTTAGGTGTGTTGTGTCGGTGGTATTATTCATTTCAAAAAGTCCCTGATGTTTTTGTGGATTTGGAGAGCATTCGCAGAGTCTGTTAGTAGAGAAGCGTCTAATTTCCAGGTGTTATTGAAGTGTGTGCATTCAAGAAAGGAAAGGGTTGCCGTGATTGGGCGGTGGTCAGAGAGGAACATAGGTTCGATGGTGGCTTCAGTCAGAAAGGGGAGGTCCTTTTGTGTGAGAAAGAGATAATCAATTCTGGAATATTTATCGTGAGGTGGGGAATAGAAAGTATTATCTCTAACTCCGGGGTGCAGGGTGCGCCGCAAATCGTGTAATAATAAGTCTTGAATTTGGATCTTAATTTGTTTAAGGGCTCTGTATGGTAGAGTAGAGTAGATGTACCAGAAGATGTATCCTCTAATGGGTTCAGGGCAAGGTTAAAATCTCCTCCCAAAAGAAGAATACCTGAGTGGAAGAATTATAATGACATAGTTATAGTTACATAGTTACATAGTCAGTGAGGTTGAAAAAAGGCACAAGTCCATCAAGTTCAACCTATGTGTGTGTTTTTATGTCAGTATTACATTGTATATCCCTCAATGCTGTGGTCCCTTAGGTGTGCATCTAATAGTTTTTTGAAATTATCTATACTCCCAGCAGAAACTACTGCTTGTGTAAGAGAATTCCACATTCTCACTGCTCTTACCGTAAATAAACCTCTACGCATTTTAAGGTTAAACCGCCTTTCTTCTATTCTTAGTGGATGGCCGCGTGTCTTTGTGTACTCCTTTGCACTGAATAGTTTTGTCCCTATAGTTGGGTCACCAGTACAGTATTTGTACATTGAAATCATATCCCCTCTTAAGTGTCTTTTCTCCAGAGAGAATAGGTTCAGTGCTTGTAATCTTTCCCCATAACTAAGGTCCTCCAATCCCTTAATTAGCTTTGTTGCCCTTCTCTGAACCTTTTCCAATACCTGGACATCCTTCCTGAGGACTGGTGCCCAGAACTTGACGGCATACTCCAGGTGTGGCCTCACCAGAGACTTGTATAGTGGGAGAATTATTGATTTATCCCTAAAGTTAATCCCTTTCTTGATGCATGCCAACACTTTGTTAGCTTTGCTTGCAGCAGCTTGGCATTGCATACCACTGCTGAGCCTGTTCTCTACTAGGACCCCTAGGTCTTTTTCCATCCTAGATTCCCCCAGAGGCTCTCCCTCTAGTGAGTAGATTGCGTTCTTGGTGCCCAAATGCATTATCTTACATTTTTCTAAGTTAAATCTAATTTGCCACTTGTCTGTCCACCCCATTAATTTATTCAGTACTTCTTGCAAGGTTTCCACATCCTGTGGAGAATTTATTGCCCTGGTTAGCTTGGTATCATCCGCAAATATTGAGATTGAGCTGGTCACCCCATTCTCCAAATCATTTATGAATAAATTGAATAGGATTGGTCCCAGGACAGAACCTTGGGGAACACCACTTTCTACACCAGACCATTCTGAGTATTCCCCATTTATCACCACCCTCTGGACTCGCCCCTGCAGCCAGCTTTCAATCCAGGTACTCACCCTTTGATCCATGTTGAGGGATCTTAGTTTGTATAGTAAAGGTTTATGGGGAACTGTATCAAATGCTTTTGCAAAATCCAGATACACCATGTCTACAGGCCTTCCTTTATCTAGATGGCAGCTCACCTCTTCATAGAAGGTTAATAGATTGGTTTGGCAAGAACGATTCTTCGTGAAACCATGTTGATTACTGCTAATGATACCGTTCTCGTTACAATACTCTTGTATATAATCCCTTATTATTCCCTCCAAGAGCTTGCAAATTATTGATGTTAAGCTAACTGGTCTGTAGTTCCCAGGGATATATCTCTTTTATATATTGGTACTACATTGGCTTTCCTCCAGTCAGCTGGTATCATACCAGTTAGAAAACTGCTCTTAAAGATTAGTGACATGGCAGTGCGCATTCGCGGGAGCTCCGACATGGAAGACTAAGCCAGGAGCTCCGCGCTTATCCCGGCCTTGGGCGCCCTATACCCCGCCAGCGCTTCCAGAAGGGGCTCCCCTCGACAGGGGAATACCCCCATAAGCAAGGGAAGGACGAGGGCTGCACCGCAGTAGCACCGGAGGACGGCCGCAGCAACGGTAACTCACACTATCCTGCTCCGGGTGTACCAAAATGGCCGCGGCCTAACACGAGGCTCAGCTACCACAGACCCGACATAAGCCCCAGGGCCCCCGCAAACATCCCAGACCACACCACTAATCGCCCCCAAGGAATAAGAAGGCCATATTCCAGGCAGCCCATAGACTCCCAGGGAGATACCATACACCCCGGGTGGACCAAGATGGCCGCCATAAAGGCCTGACGAGCCCCACGATTACCGGGCCTACCGAACCTCAACACAGGACAGTCTCCAAGGAGAGGCATCTCCCCCACAAGGCTCAATTATAATCTGCAGGGACTAAGCTCCTCTGAGGTCTTTCCAGCACAGAGCTGTGCTCCAGCATAGACTGTCATCACAGAGCACCGCAGACGGGGAGACACATACCCTTTCTTTTGGAGGTCACACTTAATTTTAGAGGATTCCACTTAACCTCCAAATCCCTTACATTTACCCTATACGGCAGGGTGTCAGCAAAACTCACCCCACCTCAGGTGTACCACAAGGGCCACCGCATGCAGGGAACGTCGGCCAGAAGGACACTTTCTTTTCCTCCTGCAGATCTTGACCCTTCTCCTCCTCCAGAGATGACCTCCCCTGGGATCTCCTCTCCTCCGCCATCCCAGGAACAGATCATGGATCAAAGACCCATCATCTCCCCGGCCACTCTCCCCCTAACACCGGGGCCCAACTTACCGGCCCAACAGCCCCATTTTATCTCTCCCGCCTCTACTGAATCACTGAAGACGCACAATGGAAGACTCTCCATTCACACCAGTTGCCCACTCCCTATCACGCCAGCAAGAGATGAACTTTCCTAACCCCTCTGCCCAAGATCCCGCTTTCAACACGGCGGAACTGTTCATCAAGTTCTCTAACCTTCTAGAAAGGGGACTAGTGAACACGGCAGCAAAAATCACGGGGGATATAAAAGCAGATCTCAACAGTATTGGCTCCAGAATGGACGCTATCGAACAGAAATTAGATTTTACGGTAGCCAAAACTAACCAAAACTCTGACCACCTACAAGTGCTTCAGGACCAACTGGACATCGCCCTTACAAGAATAGACGATCTTGAAAACAGGTCCCGCCGCTACAACTTCAGCGTAAGAGGCCTACCAGAGAACATCACCGAAATCACCACGGCAATCCAGGATCTGATCCAATCTGTAATTCCAAACGTCCCTAAGCACAAACTAGAGCTGGACAGAGCACACAGAGCTCTTGGACCTCCAAGAAAAGATGGTTCACCCAGGGACATAATAGTAAAACCGCACTACTATACCATCAAAGAAGAGCTGATGAGAGCATCTTGCTCCAATCCTCACATCTCCTGCATGGGTCACCAAATTCAAATCTTTGCCGACCTTTTCCCGAATACTATTCAAAAAAGAAGATCTCTCAAACCCCTCCTTTTGATCTTACAAAAAGCTGAGATTAAATACTGGTGGGCCTTCCCGTTTGCCGTCAAATTCAACTTGAAAGGGAAAACTTACACATTCTCCAGTCTCTCAGAGGGCGAAAAAATCCTACTCCAGCTCAAACTAATCTCACAGGAAGCTCCAATGGACCTCACTGACCCCTCTGGATCCAACTCTA
>BLSH010068797.1:0-21870 GCA_018402905.1 Glandirana rugosa
ATAATAACATCTCATCCTGCATTACAGAACGATCTGATTGTGGACTAGGTAGAGATTACTACTACTACTGCTTTTAGGGACAGATTGCAGATCTAACAACATGTCATCCTGCAATACAGAACGATCTGACTGGACTAGGTAGAGTCTACTGCTTAGAGGGACAGATTATTGTTCTAAAATCATCACCTACTCCTATAGGGTCAGCTTCCTGCTGTTGCTGTAAGGGACAGATTATTGTTCTAAAATCATTTTACTTCCTTTTGCAGCCCTCTAGCACTTTCCAGTACTTTTTTACAGTAATTTTTGTGCCGAAAAGTTTGGGTCCCCATTCACTTCAATGGGGTTCGGGGTAAAGTTCGGGTCAAGTTCAGTACCGAACCCGGACTTTTTCGGAAGTTCGGCCGAACCCACCAAACCCGAACATCCAGGTGTCAACTCTAATTATGATAAAAAACCTTCTGCCTTTACAAGCACAATTATTTTTTAGATTTTTAATATGTTTTACAATTTATTTGTAGAATTTTGTTTTTTATTTATATATTTATTCTTATTTTTTTTAATTTTTTAACTGCCCTGTTTGGGTGGCTTTGGTGAAATATCAGGGGTTTAATCAGACCCTGATGTCTCACATTTGAGACTGAGAATGGGACTGATAACAGAGATTCATCAGTCCCTTTCTCTGCAGCCTCAACTGCATGGATGATTGAATAAGAAGTTCTTTGCGGCTTCCTGTTCATTCAAAGACTGAAACAGTTTACTATGCTTCAGTGATGAATGGATACAGTGAATAATTGGTACAGATTGCTCACTCTGTTCATTCATGAAAGAAAGGGGTCGATAAATAGGACATATTTTATTTACAGGTCCCTTTCCCTCCCCCATTTTCCATCATCAAACAGTTCCCTGTATGCCCTCAGTAGCTGCTGGCAGGAGAGGAGGGAAGGGGCATACAGGGGTCCTAGACAGCAAAGGGATAGGGGCCCAGATTTTGGAATGGAATCCACTGCAGAGCAGTCGGAGGGAGAAAGAGGAACACAAGCTGGTAGCACTGCAGGTGTACGGGCCCCCCTTTTTAACTGAAAGGGCCAGTCCTGGTACAGGAGGGCCAGCTGTACAGTGTGCTTTTGAAAAGTAGTGCATGCACTGCTTTTACTCTGTTCTGGTGAGATTTATGGCCCATTTAAATAAATGCAAAATCAAAATGAATCAAAAATCAAAATAAAGCAAAATCAAAGCCACAAAATCACACTGCAAAGGAATATACAGGAATGGCACAGGAACATGGACCATGTTCTTGTGCGATTTAGGTGTGAACTAGCCCTTAGTGATTGTGATGTAAGCAGCCACTATTTTAGTTGATTTTGGAAATGGAGCCAAGTTAGGGCTTGTGGACGCATTACCCTGTGAAGAGCGAATTGCATTGGATCACTCCTCAGAAGGTAATTCACAGATGGTGAGGAGGCCTTCTCACCTCCACACCACCTATTTTAACCCCATAAACCACACACTGGCATGCGGCTGCTACTTGCTAGTCAGTTGCTGGGTGGCCCCATTCAGTTATATGGGGGGTGCATTCAGTGGGCAATACTGCCCGTTGGGCATGTCAGTGGGGTTTTTTTTACTGTGCCCCAAATGTGGCTCAACTGTGTGTTTTTACAATCCCCCACCCCACCTGCAAGTGAAACCTAGGCCCTTGGTAGACCATGACAATATCTTAGTTTATGTGGAGAAAAAGGTAGCACATTTATGTTTATTTAAGTGTGATAAGCTCATTGCAATCAATTTTGATTTTTAAAAATATATTTATTGACTATATATATATAGATATAATTTGCTCTTTCTGTCATAACTTATTAAAGGTTACTGTAGTGTTAATTTTTTTTCTGTCTCCTTTCTGTAGTCCTCCTAGGTGACTGTGATCCTGCATATTACAAGCCACATCATCTTCAATTAATGTGCAGAAAGTGCGACCTCTGCACTGAATATTGAATATATTTCTCACACTGAGTAATTAGAGACTACATCAACCCAGATTTATGTTTTGTCTAAAGTCACTGCTGAGCTAATCCACTGGCTCATGCCATACCTGGAAAAATGTGGTGCAAGGTATAATTAAATTACTTTATGTTACCATGGAAACACAACACAAATCCCTGTAAGACAATGACAGAGGAGGTCTGTAATTCAGGTCAACCTACTTTCTCTTTTAGATAAATAAGTGTAAAACATTTTGCAGATATAAAGTTGAAATATATTTGTGAAAACAGGTATGTTAACTGTTACCAGAAAAATACTGACAACCATCTATCAATCTACACATTGAGAATATTCTCCAGCAAACACTAAAAAAGCAAATATATGTACAGCATGGAGCAGAATGTGTTAGAAGACAGTTATGCTAAAATAATTGAATATTACTGTTCTTACAAAATGAAATAATTTTGGATTCTAATGATATATATCTCATTGAAGATATAAAAAAGCGGTATTAGGTGATATTCTCATGTCTGTGGGTGACCCCATACTGGGCTTGTTAAAATGTATGTAAATCGTAACAGTGAACATTTCTCATTTTCTTCTTATTGGTTTGTTAAATACATCATTTTAAGTGTTTTGTTATACTTGCAGTACACATTCACAATTTTTTCACTGAACAAGCAAAAATGACAATTTACCCAAGGGACATTGTGAGTGGTGCTTATAGTAGAATAGTATGACAAAATGTATATATCAAAAAATACTAAATGTATTCCAAATTACAAAAAAAAACATATATAGACATTAACATTCCATTCATTATTGTAGTGAAGCTAAAAGACACACTTATCAAAAATTGGGGGGGGGGGGGGGGGATTGGGACTTTAAATGAAGCATGGCTTGCCTATGCTTCCATCCCTGATTTCAGTTATAACAAAAGGAACAAAGAGTGGGACTTTGAGTGAGGTGCACAATGAAGAATGAATAAGTGCTTGGATATGAATATAGTGTTAATCAATTTTAATATATATATATATTTATTAATATAGATTTGAGACCATGCTCTACAATAAAAATATATAACACTGCACAATTCATATTGCAATAAAATATCATATGTGTACACACATATTCACAAATTTCCCATGGCCCATAGCCAAATAGGTAACCATATTCTCTAATGAAATCTTGAATATACCAACAGGAGTCTCATATCAAATGGTATTGATTAGACCAGCAGGGGTCTCATATCAAAAAAATAAATGCAAGTAAATTGGAAGTTTGTTCAGTGGTTCATAAAAATATAGGTAATATAAGGCCATATAAGGTCAATGTCCATAGATGATGTCAAAATATACTCACTTTGAAAGTTACATAGGGTGAAATCAAACCACATAGTGAAGGTAGAACAATATGGCATCCAGATCTAAATTGCTGCAAGATCCACAGCAGAGATTCCCCCTGGGAGCTGAGGGTAAATGGGTGACCAGGAGACAGGCTAAGTGGTAGGATACCCCACTGCAGGACCCCTAAGGGAAAAAGTTTGAATGATAGGACAGTGAATGAAATGACCATTGAAATGTGAAACACTTAAATGGGGAAATTGAACAAAGGCATGCCGCCAGAATGTCTAAAATGTGCCTAAAGTGCTCCAAATACCACTAGGTATTGTGACGTTTTGCGAGGCGCCATAATGGGCGGGCGATACTTGTCACCTTGCACGTGATCACTTTGAGGCAACTACTGAGAGTCTGACCCGGGTTTTGCCAGCCACCGTGGCAGAGCTGGTTCTGGCCCAGACTTTCTGGTCCACCCAAACCCTTCTCCCCCTGCATTTAATCAGCAGGAAGAGAGCAGAGGGGAGCTCTATCCTGGATCTCAGAGAGAGAAAGCTGAGAGAGCTCTGTGTGATAATTTGGACTCAAAGATAAAGGTTTGCACTGTGCTTATGTTTTGTGGGTGTAGGGGACAGCCCCACACTGTATAGAGTGGAACCCGATTGTTTAGTTTAGCGCCGGATGGCGAGGTTTTGTTTTCTGTTTCATTATATGTTTTGATCTTGCAAACCTGTGATAATAAACCTGGCAAGGCCCCAGATTTTAAAGAAACTGACCTCCATGCTATATATTTTCCTCTGAAAAGTGATCCCCACGAGCTAATCTCCCACACCTGTTGGAGTTCAGCGAGGCAGCTTTCAGAGATGGAGGCAATGTTGAAGGTCCTTCTGTAAGCCAATGCAGCTCAGTGGGAAACCAACCACCAGGCTGCTGCAGCTCAGCAAGAGAGTCGCCAGGCTATCGCAACAAAACAAGCGGCTCAGCAGGAGATGAACCGACAGTTTGTGGAGGCCCTGCTGGAGTTAAAAAAGGGGCCCGCACCTGTGGTGACAGTGGAACCAAAATTGGTGCATGCCTCCTACCATCTACAGAAGATGGCACCGGCGGTTGACGTAGAGGCGTACCTCACAACGTTTGAGAGTCGAGGACCGCAAAGGGTGGCCGAAGGAGCAATGGGCAGGGCTGTTGGCCCCATTTTTGACAGGTGAGCCCCAAAAGGCCTACTTTGATCTAGAACCAGATAAGGACCAGGACTATGAGACTCTAAAGGCCAAGATACTCGCACGCCTGGGGGTCACCATGGCAGTCCGGGCCCAATGCGTGCATCAGTGGACCTACCGCACCAACATGCCACCCTGTTCACAGATGTTCGACCTAGTTCCCCTTACCAGAGACTTTGCCAGGTCCCAGATTGTGGAGCGCGTATTCATGGACCGCTATCTATGGGCGTTTCCTGCTGCTTTGAAGCCAACTGGTGGACTTCGTGGAGAGATACAAGGCTGCTGAGGACCATCTGCGCCCCACCCTAATGTATCTAGAGGTGAAAGATCACCCGGCGGACCCTGTAAGAATTTTCCAGGGTTCAGGGGCATGGGGAAATTTGATAAGACTAATACGGTTAAAGAGACTGGGGGCTCTAGACCGGGAGACTGGCAAAAGAAGCCAGGAAGGACTTGGGGACCCTTGAGAGGACTGGGTATAGAGCACATACAGTGCTACCGATGCCATGCATTGGACCATATTGCTGCCAATTGCCCCCTGAATGAGGAACCCATGCAAAGTGATTATGCTTATGTGAATAGAAACCTTTCTCTTTTTGCACAGGCGCATATACAGCATCATGTTCAAGTCGCATGGAGAAGCAAATGTGTGAGATTTGTGTTGATGGGAGACCAGTCACTGCACTGCTTGACTCGGGTAGTGTGGTAACATTGGTAAAAAGCAATTGTGTAAATCCTGCAAGGTTACACCCTAGTACTGTCTGAGTCCTTTGCATCCATGGGGCACCCGTGACTACCAGTCGGCGGTGGTTGAGATTGTGGTAGTGTGACTCACTCAGTGGGGGTGGTACCTCCACTACTTTATAACGCCCTAGTGGACAGGGATTTTCCCCATTTTTGGAGGTTATGGCAAGGCACAGGGAGTCTGGAGGATAGAGCACCCCCTGCTGTGGAAGCACAGGACCTCTCACCAGACCCGTTTTGCCAAAGAGAAGGGGAGACTGGTGGCAGGACCGAGGAGGGAGGAGACCCTCTTCCTTTTACTGTACTGGCTGGGGAGCCAGAGGAGCTGGAAGATATCTCACAGCGGGGGGCTAATGACCCAGACAATGTCTCTGACCCTGACGGAGAGAGTGAACCGACGTAGTACCTGACTTAGAGGTCCAGAGAGAGGACTTCTGTACAGAACAACTACGGGATGTCACTCTCCTTAGAGCCAGACAAAACATGTAGGTGATGGATGTGGAGCCTGTGGATCCCAATTAAGGGGGTGTCATTTCCGTACATGGCACTTAAAATTAATTTGTTGTATCAGGTGGTGACACGTGGGGAGGACTAGATGGAACAGCTAATGGTTCCCAAACCCTTCTGTAGAATGGTGCTAGATCTGGCCCATGGACATGTAATGGGGGGGACATCTGGGTATGGAGAAAACCAGAGACAGAATAACCCAGAGATTCTTCTGGCCTGGGTTGTATGCAGATGTCAAAGAATATTGTGAATCATGCCCTGAGTGTCAAATGACAGCCCTGTCACCCCATTTTCATAGTCCACTTGTCCCACTTCCCATAATTGAAGTGCCATTTGAGCGAACTGCATGGATCTCATGGGACCAGTAGTAAAATCTGCCCAGGGACAACAGCACATCCTGGTGATCCTAGACTATGCGACCCGCTATGCTGAGGCCATACCCTTGCGGAACACCTCCGCTAAGACTATCGCCAAGGAGCTGGTCCAGGTGTTTAGTTGGGTAGGGATCCCTAAAGTAATCTTGACGGATCAGGGTACCCTGCTCATATCCAAAGTGACCAGAGAATTGTGCAAGTTGTACAAAATCTCCCATCTCCGTACCTCTGTTTACCACCCCCAAACTGCCGGTATGGGGGAAAGGTTTAACAAGACCCTCAAGAGTATGCTAAAAAAGGTGCTGATTAAAGATGGGCGAAATTGGAATTTTTTGCTGCTGTACTTCATGTTTGCCATACGAGAGGTTCTGCAGGCATCTACGGGGTATTCTCCCTTTGAACTCTTGTATGGTAGATCTTTTAGGGGGCTGCTAGATGTCGCAAAAGAGACATGGGAAGGAGAGGCCACCCCATTGAGAAGCATCATAGAGCACATCTCCTTGATGCAGGATCGAATTGCAGCTGTTCTACCCCTTGTGCAAGGGTTTATAATCGGGGTGCCAAAACCCAGACTTTCAACCCCGGAGACAGAGTGGTGGTGCTAGTCCCCACGGTTGAAAGTAAATCCCTAGCAAAGTGGAAGGGCCGCTTTGAGATTAGGGAAAGAGTAGGGGAAGTAAACAACAACGTTTACCAGCCTGGGAAAAGGAAACCAAAACAGATTTACCGTGTTACTCTCCTAAAACCGTGGATAGAGACAGAGAGTTTATTGGCAGTGCCCACTCCCAAAAAGGACAGGTTACCCCTGACCCCAGATGTCTCCATAACCGAGTCCTTGTCACTGATGCAACATTAAGGAATTTGTCAGTAAACAGAGAGACTTTTTCTCTTCCCTACCCGGACTGACCACTGTACTACAACATGACATAATCACGGAACCAGGGGTCCGTGTAAATATAAAACCCTACCAAATACCTGAAGCTAGACAAGAGGCGGTGGCAAGAGAGATAAAAACCATGTTGGAGTTGGATGGGATAGAGGAGTCCCACAGCGCCTGGTCAAACCCTATAGTGCTGGTCCCAAAGCCCGATGGCACTATCCGGTTATGTAATGATTTCAGGAAGCTGAATAAATGTCTAAGTTTGTTGCATACCCGATGCTGTGGGCTGACAAACTTGTGCATAGGTTGAGAGGTGACTGGTACATAACAACCCTAGACCTAACTAAGGGCTACTGGCAGATCCCCCTAACGGAGTCAGCAAAGGAAAAAAAGGGCCTTCTCTACCCCCGAGGGGTCCTTCCAATACAAGTGAATGCCGTTTGGTCTGCATGGGGCCCTGATGGACAAAACTTTGAGGCTGCATCGGCCCTATGCAGCGGCCTATCTGGATGATGTGGTCATCCACAATCCAGAATTGAATCACATCTGCCCCAGGTGCAGGCAGTGGTAGATTCGCTGAGGGAATGAGGTTTAACAGCCAACCCGATTCCTTGGCTATGTCATAGGTCGGGGTCTGATCAAGCCCCAGACCAATAAGATTGAGGCCATTCAAAAGTGGCCCCAACCGGTAAACAAGAAACAGGTTCATGCCTTCCTGGGGATTACAGGGTATTACCTACGCTTGATCCCTGACTTTGCCCCTCTAACCAATCTGATGAAGGGTAGAGGGTTAGGAATGGTTAAGTGGAATCCCGAAGCCGAGAAACCCTTCCAGAAGTTGAAGCAAGCCCTTTGTGTACAGTCAGTGCTCGTGACCCCAGACTTTACAAAGGAGTTTGTGGTTTAAACCGACGCCTCTGAGGTGGGACTAGGTGCTGTTCTGTCCCAGATCAGAGACGTTGAGCAGCACCCGGTCGTCTACTTAAGCAGGAAGCTTAATAGGCATGAAAGGAATTATGCCATTGTGGAGAAGGAGTGCCTGGCTATCAAGTGGGCCTTAGAGGCCCTAAAATACTACCTACTAGGAAGGTCATACAGGCTAGTCACTGACCATACCCCCCTTAAGTGGGTGTGTAACAACCGGGAGAAAAATAGCTGGGTGACTAGGTGGTTCCTGGCCCTAGTGCCGTTTTATAGCATTTATTAACCCAAAAAAAAAAATTCTGCTCCTGTCTCTTTAATGTGGAGTTATTAGCATGGTGCTTTTGCTTTTTAAATTATCCCCTAAAATACATGTTTGATAATGCCAGGCCATGACCTCCCCCCCTGTGTACTGACTCCCCCTGTATATAGCTTATCTTGAGAGCCCCATAGTTTATGCAGGCTATGTCCCTGCCAGCTCTCCTATCTCCTGTGTGCCTGTCTTCAACTCCCCCCTCCTCCCCCCGCCCTCTTCCTCTCATAGCTTCTCCTCTCTGCTCTCATAATTTAACTCTAAAGCCTCATGCACACAGGACTTTTTTGGCTGTTTTAAAGCAGATGTTTTTAGCTGCAAATGTTTTTTTCCTACATTCAATAAACTCTCCATGTTATCCTATGTGTTCATGCACTCATAGGCTGTTATCAACTGTTTTTAGCAGTGAGGTTTTTTGAGCTATAAAAAACCCAAGACCAGTGGGTTCTGAGAGAGGTTTTTCAGCTGTAAAAATGTTCAAACGCTCAAAAACACACAAATCATGGCTAAACGTCGATTCTCAACGTTTTTGGATGTTTTAGATCAATTGAGGGAAAAAACAAAAGCGCTGGCCCTTTAAAAACGTGAAAAATGCCGGTAATATAATGTTAATAACAGCTGAAAAAATCACTGATAAGCTACTGACGTTTTTTGGACTTTTTTTTTTTAACGTCCTGTGTGCATGAAGCCTTAAAGCAATTATTTCCTCTGTATTAGAATAATACGTTCCCTGTGTCAGTGTTATATCAGAAATATTCTTATCTATATAGATAACGCAGCACGGCTCTGTCTCTCCAGCTGACGTCAATAGCAATGCTCAGCCCCACCCTCAGGAACTCTGAGCTGAGAGAGAAAAGCTGAAAAACGACAACTGATCCTAGTAAGAAGGTGTGTTATTAGTACAGATAAGCATATATATGTTATAACACAGACACAGGGCAACTTCTTATTATAATACAGAGCGGATGGGAACTTTTTATACAAGTGGCTTAACAAACACTTTAAGTTCTCAGTGGAACACCGGGCCGGAAGGCTCCAAAATAATGCTGATAGTCTTTCCCAGGCCCACTGTATGGTCAGGACAGTAGCTTCGCCCCAGGGGCTTGAGCAGAAGGTGGGTTTAGTTGACGTTATGCTAGGTGCCATAATGGACGGGCGATACTTGTCGCCTTGCATGCAATCACTTTGAGGCAACTAGTGAGGGTCTGACCTGGGTTTTGCTAGCCACCGTGGCAGAGCTGGTTCCGGCCCAGACTTTCTGGTCCACTCAGAGCCGGACCAAGCGGTCATGCACGGCTAGCTCTCTGCTCCACGAGATCGTACTAGACCGAGACAGCAGACGCTCTGCAGCCTGTTACCAAGCCAAGACACCCTCAGCTCGGCGCTGACCTTACCCACCTCCTGCCAGCTCATTATGGTGCTTGGGGGTGCCAAGACAAAGTACAAGGCCTCCACCATTAAAGAGGCCTTGTCACGCGGATCACTCAAGATGGGGCAGGTACACACCGCCTCCACTAATAACGGGTCTCGCGCCCGCAAACCGCTCCTAGAGCTCCCGGTTCTCCCAGAGGACTCAGATGTTGAATCCTCTCTCCCTGCAGCAATGGAACCTAAATTGGAGGCCTCACCAGCACTGCTACAGCAGATTGAGCAAATGCTTCACAAGGCCTTAGGCCAGACATCAGACCACATTACTAGTAGTCTCACAAGGGAGATCAGAGAGCTGGGAGCACGCACGGCAGCACTGGTGGTAAGAGCCTAAGAACTGGAAGCTACTACACAGGACTACCAGTCAGATTTCGAAAACCTGAAAGAAGAAAATTTAACCCTACAGTCTAGGCTGCAGGATTTTGAAAATACGGCAAGGAGGTCGAACCTCCGCATAAGGAGAATACCTGAGACCGTGATAGACTTACAATCTACAATAACTGCCCTGTTTCAAGTGTTACAACCGGCTATACCCATAGAATGCTTGGAGATGGACAGGGTACACAGGGCTTTGGCCCCAAAAAAACAAGAAGACCCCCCACGGGATAGCATCACGAAATTTCACTATTATCGCACAAAGTAGCAACTAATAGTTGCAGCTCGTGAAAAAGGGGAACTATCTTTTCAAGGATATTCATACCAAATCTTCCCAGATATCTCACAACTAACCATCACCAAGCGCAGGGCTATGAAACCCCTTCTAGCCATCCTCCAGCAAAAGCGTATTGTATATCATTGGGGCTTCCCTTTTTCGATCCGATTCACATACAATGGATCTAAACACAGATGCAAGAATCTGGAGGAGCTGCAACTCACTTTGCAGGAGCTGCACTTGTCGGAAGAACATCAACAGGCTGGGACATCTCATCGCAGGTCAGCTGGGTTGTCCCCTACAAAGTCCTTCTCCTCCCCTGGAAAGCACTCAGGCTCCCATGCTTACAAGTGTAGCAGCCTTGGACCAAGATCTGAGGAGCAAGAGGATTCCATGGACTGAACTGTGAAATGGTCAGCCTACCAGGCATGCTCCCTATTTTCCTAACAAGCTATAGGTTTGTCTGTCAGCGGTCGCTATATTCTTGCTAGTGACCCCCTGCAATAGGGCTGTAACACTGCTCGTAGTTGACTTACTCAGCTTTGCCTCTAACTTTTTCTACAGAATCCGGGCTTGCAGTACTGAACCCATACTATGTATTAACCATACAGGTCTTTGTTCCTGTGTTGTTGATCCATGCACCCACCCAGCTCTCAGCCCACCTTTTAATATGTGGACTCACGCAGACAGCCACCACAACTCTGCCGGAGGGGGCTTCCCCCCCTGCAGACCTTGTTAGCTCTTCGTATAACCAGTTGTTTTGAACAGTTGTTTGTATTTTTTTATACACTTCTTTTCTTTTCCTTCTCCACTATAGCCTCATTCTTCTATCATTCTGTTTCTCAAGAGTCCATGTGGGCTGCTCCTCCCATCTGCCATCATCTGCAATCAGGTAAGCATTATATTCTGCCACGAGCACCATGGCCCCCCCAAACATCCTTTCCCTTTAATGTGCATGTCCCACAAAAGCGCACAAAGGCTTTTAAATACTTTAACTCTCAGAAAGCACACATCGTATGTCTGCAAGAGACCCACTTCACAACCTATCACACACCTAAACACTACAGCTCACACTACCCCCAAGTATATAACGCCCCTGTGTCAACCAAACAGAGAGGCACCCTTATAGCCTTCCATGGATCCATCCCATTTACTCTCAAATCCACAATTCCTGACCCACAGGGCAGATACTTACTACTCATTGGCCACATATTGAATGTCGAAGTAACTATAGTCTCATATATGCGTCCAATAAAAATCCCAACCCATTTTTCTCTCACCTTATGCAAGTGGTTGCAGCCCACAGGTCAGGAACCCTTATAATGTGCGGAGATTCCAGCCACACCCTATCTCCATACTTAGACAAATCCCCATATAGTCCCACCAACAATCCCACTAAATTGGCTTTTTCTCACCTCCTTAACAAACACAACCTTGTGGATACCTGGAGGGAATTTAACCCGAGCAAAAGGCATTATACTTACTACTCCTATCCCCACAAAACTTTTTCTCAAATAGACCACATACTCATCACCATAGGGTTAGCCCCAGAGATTCTGTCTTCGATCATTCTCCCAGTCACATGGACCGCAGTCCTCACTGCTCTCGCCTCTCCCGTTCCGAGAGCACAGGATACTAAATGGCATCTTCCAGACCACATTCTTAAACACCCTTCGCACCGCTTCAACATTAGACAGGCCATACTCGAGTACTTAAATACAAATAGCATACCAAACATCTCACCAATCACGCTATGGGAGGCCCATAATCCTGTCCTAAGAGGGATATTTCAGCGGCAAGCAGCCATGTTCAACAAGGAAAGAAAGTTACAAGGCCAAAAACTGGAAGCTGATTATGTAACATGCTACACTGAATTTAGCCAGAACCCAACCTCGGCTGCCAAAAATGGAGAATGCCAGGCTAGAGTATGATCTATTCCTCACTGAGAATGCAGATAGGCACATCAAAAGAACCAAACATAAATACTTTATGCTGGCTAATTAGAGTTGAGTGAACCCGTGGATGTTCGGGTTCGGTGGGTTCGGCCGAACTTTGGAAAAAAGTCTGGGTTCGGTACTGAACTTGATCCGAACTTTACCCCAAAACCCGAACCCCATTAAATTCAATGGGGACCCGAACTTTTTGGCACAAAAATGACTGTAAAAGAGTCCTGGAAAGTGCTAGAGGGCTGCAAAATGATTTTAGAACAATAATCTGCCCCTTACAGCAACAACAGGAACCTGACCCTATAGAACTAGGAGATGATTTTAGAATAATACTCTGTCCCTCTAAGCAGTAGACTCTACCTAGTCCAGTCAGATCTTTCTGTAATGCAGGATGAGATTTGCAATCTGTCCCTAAAAGCAGTAGTAGTAGTAATCTTTACCTATCTATCTATCTGCAATCTGTCCCTAAAAGCAGTAGTAGTAGTAATCTCTACCTATCTATCTATCTGCAATCTGTCCCTCACAGCACCGGCATCATCCTCTCCCTACACTACCCAGAGAGCATGTGACATGCAGCACTGTGACTCCAGCCTCATATAGAGGCTGGGTCACGTGATGCACTGGCCAATCACAGCCATGCCATTAGTAGGCATGGCTGTGATGGCTTCAAGGGAAAACTAGTGAAACACTTGTTGATTGGCTGCCCTGCAGCTATTCAACATGCGTGATCAAATACCCAAACCCAGAACTCGAACCCAAACTTTTTTTCAAATGTCCGGTTGGGGTCCGGGTCACGGACACCCCAAAGTTCGGTACGAACCCGAACTTTACAGTTCGGGTTCGCTCAACTCTAAGGTTAATAAATCTGATACCCTCCTAGCACGTACCCTCCGAAATGCGAATTCCCCAAACAAACCCATTCGCCTCAGCATTGGCAGGGGCACCCTAACTAGTAATCCTCTCAAAATAGTACACAAATGTAAAACCCACCTAGCAAAGCTTTACACCGAGAATAACACTTTTAATATGGGCGCAGCAGAAAACATATTTTCTCAAATTAATCTCCCCAAGATAACTAGAGCAGAAATGGAACAGTTTGATGGTACAATCTCTTTAGAAAAGGTATCCCAAGCAATTAAGGAACTCAAATTAAATAAAAGACCGGGTCTTGACAGTTACTCTGCCATATATTACCGCACATACTCAGACATTATATCTCCTATCCTAGCCAGCGCATTCGATAATGTTCTTAAAGGAGGCACATTCCGACAGGAATCTCTCACAGCTATTGAATGCATGCTCCCTAAACCCCACACAGATGACTCCTCTTGTTCTAACTATAGGCCCACTATGCTTCCTGAATATTGACATTAAACTCCTCTCAAAAATCTTAGCTACAAGACTTAAGCGAATCATTGGCCGTCTCATCCATCGAGACCAAACGGGATTTATACCCATGAGACAAGCAAGTGACAATATTCGTAGGGCTGTTCCTCTGGCTCATGCAGCTAGAACAAGACACATTCCCGCATGCTTTCTCTCGCTCGATGTGAGAAAAGCATTTGATTAAATCTCCTGGCCATATTTGCACTATGCACTACAAAAATGGGGCTTTGGTCCCCACTTTAGGCAATGGGTTTCAGCACTATATAACAAACCGCAGGCCACATCAAATACGCGGTTATAGCTTGGATCCATTCCCCATCGAAAGAGGCACGCTCCAAGGATGCCCACTCTCACCCCTCATATTCGCCCTGCTTATTGAACAACTAGTTTGTCTAATAAGAGCGTCCAAAAACATATCAGGGATCGAGCTAGGAGGATATCATCACAAACGCTGCTTATTTGCGGATGATATTTTTATTTTTTTTGTCCTCACCCCAAATATCTGGTCCAAATCTCCTCCCCATACTGGACAGGGTTGCTTCAATGCAAGGCCTTGTAGTAAATTCAGGGAACTCTTTGGCGTTAAATATATTGCTTTCACCCTCTGAACTGGAAGTAGCTAAAAGTGCCTTCCCATATTCATGGACCACCTCTTTCCTCCCTTACCTGGGAATACAACTCACCGCTGACTATACGCATCTCTACTCAAGCAACTACCCCAGGGCCCTGAAAGGGATAGCAAACCTCTTTTGGCATTGGTCCTCTCTCCCATTAGCATGGATAGGGAAAGTTAACATAGTGAAAATGGCAATTCTCCCGAAGATATTGTATCTTTTTAGGGTTCTACTGACGCCTGTCCCGGCCTATTACTTGTGCCTCCTCCAAAAGAGAGCAGATGACTTTATCTGGGGCACACTTAAACCTAGAGTAGCCAGGAGAACGCTATTTCTCCCTAAAACCAGTGGCAGCCTGGGGCTCCCCAGTTTTGCAACATATTACAAAGCAGCCCAGTTAGCAAGTTTGACCAAATATCATGCTGCACAAGAAATACCACTCTGGGTGATGATCGAGTCCATAGAATGCGAACCACTTTCGGTGTCGAATCTCCTTTGGTTACGTCCTTCAGATAGCACTTCTATACGCCACCCGCTTATCAAACATTACCTCTCCCTATGGGACAGGGTCAGAACAAAATACAAGCTACAATCCTCCCACAACCCGCTCCTCTCCATTATGAAGAACCCGGCCTTCCAACCAGGGTGAGAATCCCCGCCAGCATTTACTGCCTGGTCCTCGCTAGGCGTCTTACGCCTGCATCACTTAGTTGATCATGCCTCCTTTTATCTGCCACTGATAAGGGATAATGCCCCTCTCACCCATCTATCTTCCTTTGAAACTTTTTGCAAAAGAGATCCACACGTCAGAGGACTCATCTCCTCACTGTATGCACAGTTATCAGCTACGCCACATCTGACTATACCACACTACACCCTAAAATGGGAGGTAGACCTAGGTCGGGCAGTAGACCAGGCTGACTGGAATAGCATATGGCCATATACTAAAACATCTTCGCCTAGTTTCTCAGCAGTAGAAACCAACTACAAAGTATTAACTAGGTGGTACTTGGTATCGGCCAGAATAGCCAAATATGCCCCAGCTTATCCACCGCAATGCTTCAGAGGCTGCCCTGATAGAGGCACACGCTTTCATATATGGTGGTCCTGCCCCATAGTAACTAAGCACTGGAGAGAAATTTTCCAATTGGCTTCCCAAATTTTTGAGACCCCGTTACCCCGGACCTGGCAGTATCCCTGCTTAACTTGAAACCAGACGCGCTATCCCGTAATCAATTTAAATTGCACCTCCTCACAGCCACAAAACAAACTATAGCTAAAACCTGGAAATCCCCACAATTAATATTTGCAGAAGCCAAACATAGGACAACCAATTTTATGATTCACGCTAAATTTGAAGCATTAGACAAAGAACGGGACACCAAATTTGAATGGGAATGGGATCCGTGGATTAAACATTGTTTACCCCCCACGTTTAATCATGCAGTTCTTCAACCATGGTGAGCACACTCATATTCGCCAAACGGGTTGCAGAATTATGGATGGGACCAGACCCAAGGACTCTTCTAATATTCTCATACTCTAACTCTTCCCTCGCTTCCTCCTTTTCTCTTCTCCCTCTATCTTTTTCTGCCTTCTTGTTTTCCCTCCCTCTTCTACCTTTACTCTCCATCATTTCCCCTTTTTTATATAAGTCAGGTAACTCTATACCTAAGTCAACCTAGGTACGGAGCAAGATTTCTAAATATCATATTCCACAGCAACATCCTGACGGATTATGAGTATCTGACTCTGACTGATTTTACCACGGACACAGCTATGCTCCCAAGAGGGTGTCTGTGTAGCAAGAGAGGATCTCGCCACTGTGGTGGTCCTCCTCCACAAGTTGTTTGACTCTCTCAGTTGTGAGAGCAGGATATTGTGTGTTTGTTTATTGCTACATGCCAATTGTCTACCTTACAACCTGTTAGTCGCCTGACTACTGTATTGTCACATGTTTCATATTTTGTGTCACTTTGAAATTCAATAAAACCCTTAAACCATAAAAAAAAAAAAAAAAAAGGTATGTTATCGGAAGGGGGGTGCACTTCACCACCAGTTCAACCACGTGGTCACTTTACTTGTTAATATCACTTTGAAAAAAGGTCACTGAATCTAAGTCTGAAAAAAAGTCTAATGATTCTGCTGCTTAAAGGCGTATGAGTTTCAAAGATCTCCTTTGCTTAAAGAGGAATTCCAGGTATGTATATACTTATTTTATCCGAGTGGAAGACGGCCTTCCGAACCCAATTTGGCCACTATGAATATCTGGTCATGCCGTTCGGCCTGTGTAACGCCCCGGCCACATTCCAACATCTGGTCAACGACATTTTCCGGGACTTCCGAGACATATTCGTAGTGGTCTGCCTGGACGACATCTTAACATTTTGCTCATCCCTGGAGGAGCCACGTCAAGACCATACTGAGCCATACTGAGCCGCCTGCGTCAGCATGGACTTTATGCTAAGGCTGAGAAGTGCGCTTTTGAATGCTCTAGCATTTTTTTCCTGGGCTTCATCCTCTCCACCTCCGGTATAACCATGGACCCCCAGAAGGTCTCTGCTATTGTGGAGTCGCCATCACCTACTGACAGAAAATGGGTGCCCCCATCACTCAACTCACCAAGCAGAGTACACACTTCCTATGGACCACGGAAGCCCAAGCGGCCTTTCAACAGCTGAAGAGGCTTTTCACCTTGGCACCAGTCCTCAATCATCTAGACCCCACTCTGTCGTACACTCTGGAAGTGGATGCATCCGAAACAGCGGTGGGAGCTGTACTCTCTCAGTGACAAGGGCCTAAGGCCACTGTTCACCCCATTGCCTTCTTCTCCCAGAAATGAACTCCCCCAGAAAGAAATTATGATGTGGGAGACAGAGAATTACTTGCCATAAAATCCACCTTGCAGGAATGGTGGTATCTGCTGGAGGGAGCTGCACATCCAGTTCTGATGTTCACTGATCACAAGAACCTGGAATATCTGCCGACAGCTAAGAGACTGAAGCCCCGCCAGGCCCGCTGGGCCCTCTTCTTTTCCCGGTTTCAACTCCATATAACGTACAGGCCTGGGTCAAAAAATGTGGATGCCTTATCCAGGATGTTCCATAAGACAGGGGAGTAGACTCTACCAGATACCATCCTCCCATCCCAGAGCTTCTTATTAACTCAAGAGGAGCTCCTCTCTCAAATCAGGCGGTCTGTTGCCGGATCTGTCAGCCTTCAGGACCCCAGGCTGACCCAACACGACGGACTGTGGTGGCTGGGAGCAAGAATTTTGTCCCGGAAGGACAATGTCTGGCAGTCCTGGAATTGTGCTACGACCATAAGCTGGCAGGCCATTTCGGGGGGCCCAAAACTATGGAGCTCCAGGCACGCTCCTTCTGGTGGCCTCGGGTGGACAAGGACTGCTGGGAATACGTTAAGGCCTGTCCCACCTGTGCCCGCAACAAGGTCAACCGGACCAAGGCCTGGGGGCTGCTAAACCCATTGCCAGTTCCTGAGCGCCCCTGGTTGCATGTGTCCATGGACTTTATCGTGGCGTTACCTCCATCAGCTGGATTCTCCACCATCCTTGTAATAGTGGAACGTCTAACTAAGATGGCCCACTTCATCCCCATGAAGGGCACGCCTACGGCCATCCAAACAGCAGAAACATTTATCAGGGAGATCATCCGCCTCCACAGAATCCCAGCTAACATTGTGTCGGATCGTGGAGTGCAGTTCACCTCTCGGGTCTGGAAAGCCCTCTGCTCGTTACTGGGGATTGAACTGGCACTCTCCTCCGCTGATCACCCTCAGACCACTGGGCAGACAGAGAGAAGGAATCAGACATTGGAGCAATATCTCAGGTGCTATTCTTCGTTCCCTCAGGATGACTGGGCCTCCCTGCTGCCTTTAGCCGAGTTCGCCTACAACAACGCTGTCCACTCAGCCACAAACCAGTCACTGTTTTGGACGAATCTTGGCTACCACCCCTCCTTTCTGCCTGACCTGGTACCCGAAAGCGCAGTACCCGTTGCTCAAGACATGGTCACCTTCTTGGTGGAAAACACCAAACTCTTGTGAGAGACATTATCCTGGTTACAGGAGTACAATAAGCAAACATTTGACAGAGGAAGAGGAGGGGAACTGGATCTGCAACAGGGTGACCAAGTCTGGCTGGCCACCAAGAACTTGAAGCTCGCCTGCCCCTCTAAGAAACTGGGACCTAAATTAATTTGCCCCTTCCCGGTCAAGAGAAGAATCAACAGGGTGGCGTATGAGCTGAGCCATCCTTTTTTTCTTCGGGTACACCCCGCATTTCATGTGGCCCTGTTAAAACCGGTAGCCCAAGACCAATTACCAGGAAGGAGAACGACCCCTCCGAAGCCAGTCATTATAGATGGTGAAGAGGAGTTCGAGATCGAGGCAGGGGTGTGACACAGTTCTTTAGTGGAAGGGGTACGGACCAGAAGAGAACTCTTGAGTACCCAAAGAACACATCCATGCCAAGGAAAGTGTTAGGTCCTTTTGGAGGAATCACCCCGAACTGAAGGCCCGGCTGGGCACCCGAAGTCTGCCCCTTGGGGGGCAGGGCAATGTTAGAGGAAATCCTGCTAAAATGGGACTTTTTGCCGCTTATGCGCATGCACGCGTTCACAAGCGGCTCTATTTCAACCCTGCATGCCCTGCAGCAAGTGCTGTCTGATCTACAGTGTGTAGTGTGTATTCCTTAGCAACCTGTATCTGATTCTCTGTTCCTGTGACCCGGCTTGCCTGACTTTGCTGATTTCTGCCTGCACCTACCCCTGGACTGCCTACAACAACTCTCTTGCCTAGCTCTTCTGTACTTTGCCTGCCTGCCTGTGGACGACCCTGCCTGAACCCGACCATCCATCTGCCTGCTCCTTTTGTACCTCACCGCCAGCCTGTTTCATGACCCAGCCTGTACGAACATTGTGTTCCTGTCTGTAAACTGACCAGTCCAATCATGACTGCCAATTGCCAACCTCCCTTTGTGAGTGTATTTCTTATTGTTTTTATTCATTAAATGTGCTTTCATACTGCACTTAGTAGGCACTGATCTTTTTGCTTGCTTACTACAGAGTTCATCCTTGCTCCATGCCAGCCTACAGTAACTAAGGGCAGTTTATTTTACTCCACTTACCTGGATTATTTATGGACAATATTGGACTGTCATTTTAGGCTACCCTATTTTGTATATGGCTCCTATGGTCCCTATATAGTCTCTGTTGATAGTGCAGTGTGATTTGTCTTTCTGACTCATGAAGAAGGAGCATAGGGGACAGCAGCATTGGAAGTCTGGGGGTGGGGGAGGGGAGTGTAAATGTACTAGATTTAGATGCACTAACACATTGAAGCCAGACTCCAGCTAATACTTTATGAGCAGTTACAACAAACATTTTCTTCTTTTGAATAAAGGTTTTACATAAATAAAATGTGATAATTGTAAACACCCAGTCAGTGGTAAATGGTTTGTATAATCCCTGTAACTGATACATACAGAGGAGAGCTTGTTCTTTTGAAAAACAACAGACTTACTAACTGGACCACCAGAAGAAATTAGAAGAAAGATAACCTAAAAAAGAAAATGAATGCAGTCACCACATCTAAGAATTGGTAGGCTGCAATATGTTTTCTTTTGGTTTTAATACCACTTTCATTTAAATTTTTGAGACTTGCTACTGTCTGTACTCTCCTTCCGATATGCTTTTTGGACGATGTCTGTTTTATGCAACAATATTATAATCCAGTGCCGGGACAAGATCATCCAGCACCCAGGGCAAAGATTTGCTCCCCCACCTTCATAATGTGCAAGCTTAGGAGAAAGAGGGGAGAGATCACAGCCCACACTTCCTCCCAGTTCTCTCCTCCTGTCACGTACCTGGTGGATGAGTCTGACTTATGCAGCGGGTAACCTCCCTTACAGCCCTGACTCGGGAACCCCTGGTAGAGTAGACAGGTGGTTCGGGAGTGCAGGATGGCACGAGGGTCGGACTGGGTCACTGGTGTTGATAGAAAGTCCACTCACCCCTTGTCCTGGACCTGTTATAGCCTTCCTCGCTGCTGTCACTTATATTTTGCTATTTAATCAAATTACTGTACTGTGATGATTAATATTAATAAATGTCCAAATCAGCTCACTCTCCATATGCTCTTATTCTATAGATAGATCCAGGATGCTCAATTTGTATATTCCTCCATTTGGAACCACAAGTTGATCAGCAAAGCTGAAATATTAAATGAAATCCTTTATTATAATGCATTTAAATACAATGCAAGACAGGTAAAAAGCAACACTCCTCATATACAGTATCTGACAAAAGTGAGTACACCCCTCACATTTTTGTAAATATTTTATTACATCTTTTTGTGTGACAACATTGAAGAAATTACACTTTGCTACAATGTAAAGTAGTGAGTGTACGACTTGTATAACAGTGTAAATTTGCTGTCCCCTCAAAATAAACTCAACACAGAGCCATTAATGTCTAAACCGCTGGCAACAAAAGGGAGTATGCCCTTAAGTTAAAATGTCCAAATTGGGCCCAAATAGGCATTTTCCCTCCCCCGGTGTCATGTGACTCATTAGTGTTACAAGGTCTCAGTTGTGAATGGGGAGCAGGTGTGTTACATTTGGTGTTATCGCTCTCACTCTCTGAGCATCTGAAAAAAAAGAATTGTTGTTCTATATAAAGATGACCTAGGCTAGGAGAAGATTGCCAAGACCCTGAAACTGAACTGCAGCACGATGGCCAAGACCATACAGCGATTCAACAGGACAGGTTCCACTCTGAACAGGCTTCGCCATGGTCGACCAAAGAAGTTGAGTGTACGTGCTCAGCATCATATCCAGAGGTTGTCTTTGGGAAATAGCACGTATGCGTGCTCCCAGCATTGCTGCAGAGGTTGAAGGGGTGGGTGGTCAGCCTGTCAATGTTTAGACCATATGCTGCACACTGCATCAAATTGGTCTGCATTGCTGTTATCCCAGAAGGAAGCCTCTTCTAAAGATGATGCACAAGAAAGTCTGCAAACAGTTTGTGGAAGACAAGCAGATTAACCCCTTAACAACCGCCCCATAGACAATTGACGTCTACAGGGCGGTTGCTTAATTCTGGGAGGACGTCTATTGCGGCTTTTCACCACGTGATCTCGCCATCAAATGATGGCGCGGTCACATGTAAACAAGCCGGCGGAAGCGCCGGCTTCTCTCTCCTCTCCGCACCGATCGGTGCAGTGTGAGAGGAGAGAGGGGGGAGAGAGGTGGTGCTGCAGCGCTGTGGGCAATGTGTAATGCCCACAGCGCTGCCTAGTGACAAAATACTCCCCCCCACCATCTATTTACCACCCACCCACCACCCCCAGCCACCATCAGCCACCCACCACCCACCCAGCCATCATCAGCCACCCACCACCCACCCAGCCACCCACCCAGCCATCCACCCCCCACCCATCCTCACCCAATCCATCCTCACCCACCCACCCATCCATCCATCCATGCTCACCCATCCATCCATCCATCCGTGCTCACCCATCCATCCATCCGTGCTCACCCATCCATCCATCCG
>BLSH010068797.1:40680-55109 GCA_018402905.1 Glandirana rugosa
AGGGACTTTGTTAACTTCTGAACGTTAGGTGTCATTGTCGTAATAAGGTCCTTAACCGGGGTAGGTAGGGGTAACTGGCGGAACTTTACCTAGCTCAAGTATCTCGGGATTGACGTGCGTTTGTTTTACCTGGGGGGGCTCTATATTATCGGTTCGAAGTGATAAAAGCGAGGTTTCTCGTCGAGTACGTTCGTCGTTCTGCTTTTCTATGAGAGTGTAAAGTTCCGGTGGTTATGGTTGAGAAACGACTGAACAGGGTTTGGTTCTAACGGTTTTCTTCTCGGAAATTTGGGATGAATGTCAGGACGAGTGGTAAAGATCCTGCTGATATAAATTTGGTACATTTCCATTTATTTCTGAAGACATTCACTCAGTTATGCAAAACATGAAGGGGTGCCAATAATGGTGAGCAGGACTGTAAGTAGGGTTTAAAGGCTCTTCTTTTGGCAATCTTGGTTTGGGACAAGTCAGCAAAGAGTTGGTATTGGTGGCCTTGAAATGTGAGAGTATCTTTTCGTCTTGCTGCTTGCATGAGCTGCTCTTTGGAGCGAAAATAGTGAAGCTTGGCTATTATATCTCGGGGGGGTCCATTTTGTTTGCGTGCAGTTAGGGCTCTATGAACTCGATCCATTTCAAGGCGGTCAATGGGGATGGATGGGGCCAATTCCTGGAATAATGCTGTTACTGTGGATTGCAAGTCTTCAATTGTTTCAGGGAGCCCTCAGATTCTCAGGTTGGACCTTCTATCTCTGTTTTCAAAATCTTCTAATTGAGATTGAAGGGTGAGGTTCTCTTCTGTTAGAGACTCTAGTTCGTCTGTTTGGTTGGCAAGCTGGGTTTCCAGTTCATCCCCCCTGGGTTTCTAAGTCAGACGTTCGTTGTCCCAACTCTCTGATTTCTTTGGTTAAGCGATCGGTTATACGATCGGACATTTGCTTTAGTGCTCGTTGTAACATGCGCTCGAATTGCAGCAGTATGTCGGGAGGCATGTCCCCATGTTGGGAGAGGGGCAGAGAGGCCAGGGATTCGGGGTCAGACTCACCCTCGTCTGGATGGTGAATTGTTCTCTGCTTCGGGGTCCTCGGAGTGCCTATGGCGGTATGGGAGGTGGATGGCGGCGCCATCTTTATGGAGGCCCTGTCCAGGGCCTCTCGTATGTTTTTAGACTGGATTTTCGTTTTCGTTCCTGTGGCAATCATGGAAAGGCAGGTGGTAGGGTCTAGGAGTGTGTTACAGCCGGATGGGGTAGCGGTGGATGGTTGGTTGCTGTGCTAACCCGCAAAATGTCCCGTGGCTGAGCGGAGCTTCAGAGTGGCATGTCCGTCACTCTGTGCCCTATTTTAAATTTAATAAACCAGTCTTTAGTCAATATTAATGCTTGAAATGGGCTATCCCAGAGGTCCTCCGAGTCATCATTGTCCAAGTCCTGCTCCTCTGAATGCCACACAGTAAACAGGGCATCCAGACCCTCATGAACGGAGGGCAATAATGACTTATAGATGACAGTGTTTTTTTAGAGTGTCATCCCGTAGGAGAACCTCCAAATCATCCTGCTCCAACCTAAATGGAGAGGATCCTAATTGGGATGCATAAGCGTGTTGGAGTTTCAGGAATCGGAAAAAGAAAGTACTAAGTAGTGTAAATTTGTTTCTCAACCTGTCAAACGTGAACAGTGCACTCCCATCACAAATATCTGAAAGGAATCAAAGCCTTTAGCATAGCAGCCCATAGCCCAGGGTCCGGTAGGGAATAGAATTCCGGTAACAGGGGATTAAACCAAAGCGGCGTTAATGAGGACCCTTTGCCCCGCACTGCATTGGTTTTAATATTGACAACATGCCAGGCCTTAATAACCGCTCTCATAGCATCAGTGAGGGGTGGATGAGAGACTCTCTGTCCCCTGTAAAGGATATTATGGAGGGATCAGCCAGCCTCCCAGCCCCTTGATATATCTGTAAGACAAGGGATTTGCCCCAGTTAGTATGTACACCCGAGAGGGCCGCAAATGATCCAGGATCCGTAGTGCTGCTGAGAGTGAGGGGCCAGGGTCTCTCAGAAAGAGTATTGAATCATCCACGTAAAGTGCTACCTTATCTACGATGGAACCAACACAAATCCCAACTACTGTACCTCATTGGATGCCCTCAATGCCTCCGCCAATGGTTCCATAGCCAGCGCAAACAAAGCAGGGGAAAAAGGACACCCCTGCCTCGCCCCCCTCTGTATCCCCCTCTGGATCTGAAAATAGAAACATAGAAAGAAACATAGAAAAGTGACGGCAGAAAAAGACTGAGTAGTCCATCGAGTCTGCCCCTTTTTATTAATTTTTAATTTTTTTTTTTTTTTATAATTTTTTTTTTTTTTTTTACATTAACCTTGTTGTCTGACTATAGATTTATGCTTATCCCAAGCATGTTTGAAGCCATTTACTGTTGACTGTCTCACAACCTCTGTTGGTAGTTTATTCCAATCATCAACCACCCTTTCAGTAAAATAATACTTTCTAAGATTAGTTTTGAACTTCCCCCCAGTTAGTTTGAGGTCATGTCCCCGTGTTCTTGATTTTGGTTTCACATTGAAAAGACTGCCCTCCTGAACCTTATTCACCCCCTTGATGTATTTAAAAGTTTCAATCATGTCTCCCCTCTCCCTTCTTTCCTCCAGACTGTACATATTAAGTTCCCGAAGTCGCTCTTGATATGTTTTATCCCCCAGACCTTTCACCATTTTTGTTACCCGTCTCTGAACTCGTTCTATGTTATCAATATCTTTTTGTAAGTGTGGTCTCCAGAACTGGACACCGTATTCTAAATGAGGTGTCACTAAAGATCTATATAGAGGAATCAGAACCTCTTTCCTCCTGCTGGTGATCCCTCTACTGATACATCCCAGAATTCTATTTGCTTTTCCCACTGCCTGGTCACACTGTTTGCTCATTTTGCAATCATCTGAAATAAGCACCCCCAAATCTTTTTCTTCTGTAGTGCTGGCTAACACTGTACCCCCAATGCTGTACTCTCTAAGCGGATTCTTTTTCCCTAGATGCATTATTTTACATTTAGAAATATTGAACTGCAGTCTCCACTGCTTTGACCAATCTTCCAGCAATGCCAAATCATCTTCCATGGTACAGACACCTCCAGGGATATCAACCCTATTACACACCTTTGTATCGTCAGCAAAGAGACATACATTGCCCAACAAACCTTTAGTTATATCACTTACATATAGGTTACATAGAACAGGACCCAGTACAGAGCCTTGTGGTACCCCACTAGTGACTGGTCTCTGTTCTGAGTGAACCCCATTTACAACCACACTCTGGGATCTATCCTTTAACCAACTGCATATCCACTGAACCCCCAAGGGTTAAGTCCCAGCTTGTACAACTTTTGTATCAGATCATTATGTGGAACTGTATCAAATGCCTTGCTGAAATCAAGATACGCTATGTCCACAGCACCACCCTGGTCCAAAACACTGGTAATATAGTCAAAGAATTCAATCAGATTTGTCTGGCACGATCTGCCCTCAGTAAAGCCATGTTGCTTTGGGTCCAGCAAGCTGTGTATTTTTAGGTGATCAATGATCCTTCTTTTGAGAAGTAATTCCATTACCTTGACTACAAATGATGTTAAACTCACTGGCCTGTAATTGTCAGCTTCTACCTTGCTGCCCTTCTTGAGGATAGGTACAATATTAGCTATCCGCCAGTCATGGGGAACTTCTCCTGTTAAAAGAGATTTATTTAAAAGATTTGTTAATGGTCCAACAACTATATCACAAAGTTCTCTTAGAACTCTGGGATGAATACCATCAGGGCCCATTGCTTTATTAAGCTTTAACCGAGCCAGTTCCTCAGCTACCTCTGTCTCCAGAAATCCTAGAAATTAACCATCATTACTAGAACCAATATGATTCCCTAACTTGTTATCATTAGTGCAGTCTGTTTCTGAGAAGACTGAACAAAAGTAATTGTTTAAATGATTTGCTACATCCTGGTCTCCCTCAACATATGTGTTGTGCCCAGTTTTCATTTTGGTGATCCCATTGTATTTTTTCCTTCTATCACTAATGTACCTAAAAAAGGTTTTATCTCCTTCCTTAATAGACTTAGCAATTTCCTCCTCGTTCTGTGCTTTTGCAGCACCAGTAATGTGTTTGGCCTCCTTTTGTCTATTTTTATACTCCTCTCTGTCAGCTACACCTCCTGTTTCCTTGAATCATCTATATGCCATTTTTTTCCCCTTTACTATCCTACTTACTTCTTTGGTGAACCATATTGGTTTTTTCTTCCGTTTATTCTTACTAACTTGCCTGACATATAACCTAGTTGCCTTCAAGATGGTAGACTTTAATAGTGCCCACTGATTACTTACTCCTGTCATTTTACTCCAACCTTTCAGTTCATTTTTTAGAAATTTCCCCATTTCAGCAAAATTTGTCCTTTTAAAATCTAAAACTTTTGTTTTTGTATATGATTTTTCAGTTCTTGTGTTTAATATCAAACAAAAGACATTGGTGATCACTAGAACCCAAATTCTCCCCCACCTCAACATCAGACAGTTGATCCCCATTTGTCAGTACTAGGTCAAGAATATGATCACCTCGGGTTGGGCTTTTTACTAACTGTTTTAGAGAAACCCCATTCAGTGCTTCCATTACATCCCTGCTCCTGCTTGTAATAGCAGTTTGGGAATTCCAGTTAACGTCAGGCATGTTGAAGTCACCCATAATCAAAACCTCTCCCTTCATTGCCATTTGAGTTATCTCATCAATCAACAAGTTATCATAATCTTCACTCTGTCCTGGGGGTCTGTATACTATTCCAATTCTAAGGGAAGATCCCTCCCTGGTTGGAAGGCAGACCCAGAGGGTTTCAAGTATTTCATTTGTCTTTTGAATTAACGTTAGTTTTATGCCATTTTTTACATATATGGCAACTCCACCTCCCCTCTTCCCTACTCTGTCATTCCTGTATAGTGTGTACCCTGGTATAGTTATTTCCCAGTCATTTGAATCCTTGAACCATGTCTCTGTAATTGCAACAAGGTCCAAGTTGTCCCTAGACATAAGATCTGTCAGTTCACAAAGCTTGTTGCCTAAACTACGGGCATTAGTGCACATGACATGACAAACACAACTTTCAACTGCTTTCTTTTTATTAACAGAAACTTCAACTGAAGTGACCACCTCATCAGCCCAGTCATTACCAACATGAATAATCACATTTGTTTCAACCTGCTGGGTACAGAATCGCTCCTCAACAATTACATCTCTGCCCCCATTTCTCAGTTTAAATGCCTGTCCAAAAAGTTGCTAAATTCCATACCAAGTAGCTCAGTGCCCTTGTGTGAGGGATGCAGGCCATCTCTCTTGTAAAGTTCAATGTCCGACCACCGGGTAGCATCATGACTAACATAACCAAAACCTTCAGCTTTGCACCAATTCTTTAACCAAACATTGAACTCTGCTATCCGAAGTACTTTCTTGTGTTGTCCATTATGCACAGGTAAGACCTCTGAAAATGCAACAGTACACCCTAACTGTTGAAGATCCTGGCCCAAATTCTGAAAATCCTTCTGCACAGAATGCACATCATTCTGGGATAAATCATTTGTGTCAAGGTGCACAACAACATCAACATTGCACTCTTCTCTAGCTTTTTTGACAATTCTTACAATGCGCCCCTTATCTCTCCTAACAGTAGCACCAGGCAAACACCTAACTTCCTTTGACACTTCCACAGGATTTCCTATAGCAACACCTCTTACAACTGAATCACCAACAAGAAGATGACTTCTCCTTTTAGGAGCCTTATCCACAACTCTTGCCTGGTGAGCAGCCTCAGATAAAACAATTACTTTTGGAATTGCATTTTTTTTCTCAAGCTCCTCCATGTGCAGAGAAGGGTTGCCAATCTCACAAGCAGCTATGTTTTCAGCCTTTGTGTCTGCTTCTAGCTCAGAAAGAACACTATAGGGGTTATGCAGTGTCAAACCAAAAGCTACATGTTTATGGTCCACAGGCCTTACTCTTCCAGACCCAACAGTTGTCCACACTGCCCTTCTCCTGCACAGTCTTTGAGGAAGAGGTGGATTATTGCAGGGCAGCTCAACACAACAAACTGGCTTAAACAACCTCCTGATCTCAGACTGCAGAGCACAAACCAAGGAATTTAGACAGGCAATGTCATCACGTAGACTAGAAACCTGCATACAAATGGGACAACATCCCAGCTTCCACAAAGCACCACAAAAAATAAATGCCAAACAAGTATTGCACTGAACTAAACCAAACATCTTTAAAGAGAGATTTACTTAAATTCAAACACAGGCACTAATCAAATAGAGTTGGCTGTCTCCAAACTCCTGCTGTTTTCAAACTACTGTTTGTTCAAAACAATTGTACTTTTGTCCTACTGCACTTCTGTACTGCTGCAATTGGAAAAAACAACTATCAAGAGTAAACTCTACAAGAGTTGCTTCCCTTCTTAAATACAAGACTAATTAAGCACCAATTTGGTCAACAGCCCACCTCTATACATATTGACCACACCCAGTATTCAACACCTCAACAGCACTTAGCAAAAAATCACTAATAACAACACAGCCAAAATACCAATGTTAACAAGCAAACCATTTAGGAAAAGCAATTTGAAATACTTTAAGGAAACTAGAAATAATTTAAACTTACTGTATCCAACTACTGTTTGTTCAAAACGATTGCACTTTTGTCCTACTGCACTTCTGTACTGCTGCAATTGGAAAGAGCAACTATCAAGAGTAAACTCTACAAGAGTTAATTCCCTTCTTAAATACAACACTAATTGTTGGATGACAACTTGCCATTCAGTTTAATACTTGCCACAGAGACTTTGTATAAAATGTTAATCCACCTCCTAAAGACCGGACCAAAACCAAAGAGCTCTAATACCTGCATCAAGTACTTGCACCGGACTGTGTCGAAAGCCTTTTCAATATCAAAGACTACCAAGACTCTCGAGGCAGTCTTGTCAAGTTGAAGATGAGTGAAAACCCTATATTAACATCAGTTGATTTGCCAGGCATAAAGCCAGTTTGGTCAATGATGATGATTTATGGCAACACTTTCATTATCCTATTGGCCAGGGTTTTGGTAAGGATCTTTAAGTCATAGTTCAGTAGCAATAAAGGGCCTATAGGAAGAGCAGTGCGTCAAGTCTTTACCAGGTTTGGACAATAACACAGTATGTGTCTGATACATACTATCCACTAGCTGTCCAAACTCTAAGCAGTGGGCAAAAAGCTTTTGTAGCCTAGGACCCAATACGGCCATATGTGCCTTATACCATTCCCCCGACAAACCATCTGGTCCTGGGAACTTGCGATTAGGGAAAGATTGGACAGCAGCCTCTATCTCCAGAAGTGACAGGGGTATATTGAGTGCCTCTCTGTCCTCGGCACACAAAAGCAGCAGTCTCACGTTTCTCAGGAAATCTGACAGGGACCTACTTGGGTCCAGAGGAGAATCCCGATAGAGGGTACTATAGAATTGATGAAACTCCCCCAGAATGCCCTCTGGGTCCGTAACATAGCCCATAGAACATATTCCCAGAGTCACAGTTTGGAAGGAAGGTTTCGCCACTAGATTGGCTAACAGTTTTCCATTTTTGTCACTAGATTCAAACAATTTGGCAGCCAAACATTGCGCATCGGACTGAATCAATGAAGTGTAATGAAGCTAAACCGCTTGCCGACCGCCGTACAACTATAAGCGGCGACATTGCGGGTCTGTCCCGCGAATCGCCGCTTATAGTTATCACTTTAGTGCATGGCGACTAGGGGGCTCGTGCCCACCGCACGCTCACTGAGCGGGGCTGCGGGTCGGGCAGACTCAATGTCCACCGGCGACTCGCGATGCCCTGTGACAGAGCCAGAACGGGGAACCACTGATGTAAACACAGCAGTTTCCCGTTCTGACAGGGGGCATGTCAGAGATCTACTGATCTCTGTACTCAGGATCAGTTAGATCTCTTGCGCCCCTGCCAGCTCAGCCCCCTCGCATTTCAAACACGCCTAGGGAACACAGTTAACCCCTTCACTGCCCCTTGTAGATTAACCCCTTCACTGCCAATGACATTTATACAGCAATCAGTGGATATTTTAATTTCTGATCGCTGTATAAATGTCATTGGTCCCAAAAAAGTGTCAAAAATGTCCAACATGTCCGCTGCAATATTGCAGTCCTGATAAAACTTGCAGATCACTGCCATTACTAGTAAAAAAAAAAAAATTGTAAAAACACCTGAAATTAATTCTCATGGTTTGTAAATGCTGCAACTTTTGTGCAAACCAATCAATAAGCATTGAGATTTTTTTTTACCACAAATATGAGGAAGAATATAAATCGGCCAAAACTAAGGAATACATTTGTTTTTTTATTTTTATTTTTAATTTGTATTTTAGCAAAACTTAAGAAATATTGTTTTTTTTGCAAAATTGTCACTCTTTTTTTGTTTATAGCGGTGATCAGAAATGATCAGAAATGACGCAGAGGTGATCAAATACCACCAAAAGAAAGCTCTATTTTTGGGAAAAAAAGGATGCAAATTTTGTTTGGGTACAACGTCGCACGACCGCGCAATTGTCAGTTAAAGGTGACGCAGTGCCGAATCGCAAAAAGTGCTATAGTCCTAACATGGGAAATCCTTCCAGTCCTGAAGTGGTTAAGCTCCTTCCTAATGTGTGACAGGCCAGAGAATGATTCCGGAGTCAGGTCCTCTGCAAAAGCTACCGAAGCCTCCAACTCACACTGCTCCAG
The DNA here is from genome assembly GCA_018402905.1 of Glandirana rugosa. Taxonomy (NCBI): domain Eukaryota; kingdom Metazoa; phylum Chordata; class Amphibia; order Anura; family Ranidae; genus Glandirana; species Glandirana rugosa. The sequence goes on from BLSH010068797.1 coordinate 49,483, forward strand.
TTAAGTGGCCTGCGAGGCAAAATCAGAGGCCTTGATAGAGGAGATATATTCACCTCTAGTGTGAGCCTTGCCCATCTCCCACACCACGTCAAGGGAGGAGAAATCTTTGTTAAGTTGCCAAAATTCATACAATTTAGGAGATACAATTTCTCGAACCTTGGGGTCGCCAATCCAATGTGGCGCTAATCTCCAACATCCCGGCTCACGGCTCCCACCAAAAAATAACAAAATTTCGAGAGGAGAATGATCTGAAAGACCTGCCGGGAGGTAGGAGGCCACGCTGACACAGGAGAGATCTGAGGCAGATCCAAACATTAAGTCTATGCGAGAACCTGATTTATGGGTACTCGAAACATGAGAGTAAAACTTAAACCCCGGATGCTTCCACCACCAAATTTCTTGTAAGTTGAGAACATCCGCCCAGACAGCCAGATACGGAGGGACAGCTCTGAATGGGTCTGATGTGTCCAAATTATTATCCAGGATCGCATTAAAATCCCCACCCAGGATTAGATGTTGACACTGGCAAGGGGCTAGACTAGTATAGATCGTGTAGAGGATGGTGGAATCAAACAGGGGGGAACATATACATTAACCAATGCCCGATTCTGTGCATACAATTGCAAAATTAAAATGAGGTATCTACCCCCTGGGTCAGAAATGACCTGCTCCACTGTGTAAGGGAGTGACTTATTCTTGAGGATAGCAACTCCTCTCGCGTAAGTGGAGTATGTGGCATGGAACCCCTGCTTGATCTATGCTCTTCTAAGAGCCAGGATTTTACTGCCTGTTAAGTTTTTCTCTTGCAAGAATAAAACATGCGGTTTATGGGATTGCAGGTATTTAAAAAGCAAGGACCGCTTCACCTTGTCATTTAGGCCACGTATATTCCAGGAAAGTAACTTTATGTCCATAAATGTAACAAAACAAGAAGCTCCAGGAGGGAGCCATATAAGATAAACTCCTGTAATATAGGGGTAAAGAGTGACATAGGACAAACACTTGGCCTCCTGAAAATAAACCAGTAACTAGGAGGAAGGGAGCAGATCAGGAGGATAGTCAAATTGTAGAAGCTGAGCTGGTGTATGGTCAGCAATAGCTGAAAAAAGAACTCCCTGCTGCTTGGCATTCCCCAACAACTAGCCAATGCAGCTTTAATCCCTAACCAAAAAGTAAATAGAATCGTCTACTGAGTTACAGAGTTCTGGGATCCACGGCCCAGGTTATATCCAAATTGGGACAGCAGGCGAGAGGCGGGGAGGGGGGAGCATAACCCCCAACAGTTCCGTACAGAAAAATAGTGAGCTCTAGATGTAGATTTCACCTACCAGTGCAGAGGACCTCCCAGATATAAGGAAAAGTGTGCTGGAGCAGGATGGATGGCCTTGCCCAAATCCAGCATATGGAGGACAATCTGCATATCTCAGGGGACCTGTATAGAGGACATCCGAGCAGTCACATAAGGTGGCCATTAGGATGAAAAAGGATGTCAGGCATCTGGTTGAAGAAATCCGTCAATGTGCCCCCATTACAGGAGGACTGTGCTACTCCACACCTTGTAGCATAATAAACTTTTCGAGCAACCTTGAAACATGAAACAAAAGAACCTTGGAACAATAACAGTTATGAGCACAAACTGGAGATTAGGCATTAGGACTACTGCAGGGTTAATAGCCAGGTATCTGCCTCATCAGGGGATTCAAAGACCTTCACTAAACCGTCATGTTGAACCCGCAGGCGACTTAGGCAGAGCATGGAATATTTGATATTCCCTTCACGGAGTCGTCTACTGATGTCTGTGAAAGTCTTGCGACTCCTTTGTTATTCTGCAGAGAAGTCAGGATAAAGATGCACCATCGTATGCTCATATGAAAGGGTGGGATGCTTATGGGCCTCACTGAGGATGCAATCTCAATCTCTGTAATTGAGAAACCTCCCCAGGAAGGGCCCCCAGGGTGCCCCGGCGAGTTGGAACTCTATTGGCCCTTTCCACAGCGTAAGTCAGGGGGACCTCAGTCAGGTTAAGAAGGGTCTTAAAGAAGGCCTCCACAAACTCGGCTGGACAGTCCCCCTCCACCCCCTCTGGAAGACCTAGGACACTGACATTATTCCTACTAAGGTGGTTTTCTGCATTGTCAGATTCAGCCACTAGGATCTGGATCCTGGAGCTGTAATGTGTGAAGGGCATCACTATGTTGAGCAGTGAGATCCTCTGTGGTGGAGATCCGATACTCAGTCTCCCAAAGTCTGCCCCTAATTTTATCCAAATCTGCCCTGATGAGATTACATTCTTCGGCCAGGCGGTCAATGTCGACCAGCAAGGACGTTCTACTCTGTTCTATGGCCGTGAGGATAACAGTGGTATCACATGCCTGTGGTGTCACCTGTGGAGGATGAGAGGTCGCTGGATTCACTGCCAGTTCCATGTCTGCCAATAGCGATCTGAGCTGATCCAAAATGGTGCCCAGACACAGGGCAGGCTGAGTGGGTGCCTTTTTGGTAGCTGATATGCTCTTGGAGGGCATGAGTAGGTGTTCCAAGGAGTTTCAGGCTGAGCAGTGGTATATTGGAGCTGGCCCTTTAAGAGTTTATGTTGTTCAGTGAGGAGGAAGGAGATTCACATGCAGGGAGGGCAGCTACTACAGGATGGATGACTTGCCCAGCTCTCTCAATGAGGCCTAAATGGCGACAGCTGCGTGGGTCAAATAGACAGCCTCCCAGGTACAGCAACCAGCCCAACCCTCTCCCAGGGATGTTGCAGACCGCTCTTCCCGTGGATCGTGGCTCCGGAGCAGGTAGGATGCAGGAAGCTCCGTAGGCCTCAAAATGGTGGCGGGCCGCGGATATGTGGAGATGGCCACGGCCCGTTTACTGTCACTATCAGCCACCTGGGAGGAGAAATAGAGGCTGGGGCTGAGACAGAGAATGTCAGGGAAACAGCAGGGCTGTGATTTAGGCTCACCAGGGTGTGCAGAGGGAAGAATGGCAAAGGATTATCCCAGGATGAACTGAGCTCCTTGTTAGCACGTCCGATGTGGCTAACATGCCCCCCAGCCCACCCTTTTTTGAAGCCAATTAGAGCCTCCGGCTCTAATCATGTGCTTCAAAAAGAAAACAAATCGCATTGGAATCCATGTGTTCCATGCCCTGCATGTAGATTAGGGGCCGGGCACATGGATTAGGGGGGTGGCACCCCTGCTCCCCGTATGGAGCAGTCGTCACTGGTTTCAAGTCAAATGGCAGTGTCTGGAGAAAATCGTCCCATCCAGGTAATTTGTAAACCTTGCAAGTATTTCCCAAAATGTTGTTCAAGTGGGAGGATCTGCTTTCTACTGTATATCATCTTCTGGGTGTTCTCTTTGTTATAATATGAAATTTTGCATCCTCTGTGTCCATTTGAGTATGCAAGCTCTTTGAAAGTATTTCATCAAAAGTAAAACTATTTTAGGGATTGCCAGCAGTTTGATTTCAATTTATGTGCAGTCTTCTTTGAAAACCAGTAAGTCAATCACACAATCAGGCAATTAGATGTCACAATACACTGCATACACAAACATACCAAGTTTTTCATAGATACAAGAAATATCTGAATTACTTATGTTAGAATGTTGTAGAGTATTTAAATTGACATAAACAGGGTATGTATGTGTACTGGAAAATCACTAATATGAAATAAGGAGATCTGGGTCCATTTACAACTATGCCTACCCCAATACCTTACTTTACCAAATGGAAGTCAACAATAGACAAATTTTCACTTTGCAGTAAACATTTTAATTATTTGTGGAAACATACATTGTGCACCGCAGAGCATTTTGAGGTTTGATTTTATACTGTAGCTGATAGGATACGTATAAGGATGTTCTCAACCTTCCCTGGATAAATTAAGTTATAAAGAAAACAGACAATAATCTTTGGAAGAATATTATTCTAGACACAGAAATATCACAAACAATCCGTCTAACTGTAGCCTGTACTATATAGAGAGATATCAGCATGACAGGAAATATTGGATGAATCCTGATCTTGGAGTGCTGAGAGCAGTTTTAGGTATTTTGATAGCACTAACGTCAACTACGTACAGGCATCTATATTCAGCTCAGTAACTATAAAGTTGTTTTAAATAGGAGAATTTCAATCTTTAATGTAATTCTACTATTTATTTTTGACTCCTCCATGTAGGCACAGTGGCGTTTATTTATTTGTTGGATGGAACACCAATATATATTTTGGGCTGCAGGTGGTTGGAGTCGTGTCACTGAATCTTTTTATAATGTATCTAGCCAAAAAATGTTTTTATTTCTAAATAGAGTACTAAGGGGCTTTTACAGCTGGCAATGAAGAGAAAACCAGCATACCAAGAAGTAAATTATGAAGCAGGATTTACTAGCATTTCATATCATCAAAAAATATACACCAACAATTTGAAAGCACAATGTCCTCTTTTTGCAAGGTGAAATACAGAGACATAGTGTACAAAAAAAAACAATACTCATATACAGTATACCCAGTTGGTCAGAGATCATTGCTATCAATATGCCTAAAGCAGCGACTCAAGAAAATGAAAAAGGATTAGGCGCTGATCATATATTGTGAATTGTGGACACACAGGGGACTGAGTGACTTGCTGCAGGTACCTTGCAACCTAGGTTCCGGGGTGGGAGTACAAAAAATAAAAGGAAATTTGAACCCAAGGGCGCTTGTGTGCAGTGTTGCCCACTGTCAGTTTTTAACAATAAAGTAAAAAACAGCAATATTGTCTTTGTTGAAATTGGTAAAAAACAGGACCAGCCTGGGTTACTATAAAAAAGTAGAAAGTTTATTGAAGACTTACATATAAAACCATGGCAGGCTTGGGAAGGAGCCGGGATGCTCGTTGCTATACAGGCTGGTTGACAGTCCTCCCTGGTGGAACCGGAGGTTTCCCTGGGCTGTAGTGATGCGTGATCCGGAAGGAGATCGAGCCACAGTGTCCTCACAGAGCCACTGGAGATCGTGTGGGCTGTGCAATGGAGGTGACGTCTGCCTCACTAGTATGCAGAGACCAAGGCAGGGAGGGGCCGCAGCAAGAGCTCTCACCGGTACGTTCGCTCCTGGTGTCTGCAACGTAGGTACTGGATAGTGGTCCCGTCAGCGTGACGACATGTTTCGCGACACCGCTTAATCACATCACCTCCATTGCACAGCCCACACCATCTCCAGTGGCTCTGTGAGGACACTGTGGCTCGATCTCCTTCCGGATCACGCATCACTATAGCCCAGGGAAACCTCCGGTTCCACCAGGGAGGACTGTCAACCAGCCTGTATAGCAACGAGCATCCCGACTCCTTCCCAAGCCTGCCATGGTTTTATATGTAAGTCTTCAATAAACTTTCTACTTTTTTATAGTAACCCAGGCTGGTCCTGTTTTTTACCAATTTCAACAAAGACAATATTGCTGTTTTTTACTTTGGTGTTAAAAACTGACAGTGGGCAACACTGCACACAAGCGCCCTTGGGTTCAAATTTCCTTTTATTTTTTTTACTCCCACCCCGGAGCTGAACCTAGGCTGCAAGGTACCTGCAGCAAGTCACTCGGTCCCCTGTGTGTCCACAATTCACAATATATGATCAGCGCCTAATCCTTT
>BLSH010068797.1:60915-88357 GCA_018402905.1 Glandirana rugosa
CTATATACCACGTTAATCCCCCCCCCCCCCGCTCTGCTCCCTAGAGAAATGCCGGGCCGTTCCAAAAAACAGCGAAAAAACTCTGCCCCCCCAATCGTACCTGTTGCCACCAATGCTGATATTCAACTCCTGCACCTGTCACCACAAGCCGGCCGTACAACCCGGAAGTCCGCAACACCGGAAATGACGTTGAGCGGCTGCTTCAACAGACCAAGAAGCTGAAGCCGACACTGAGATGGAGGAGAATGGAGCGTTATATGCTCCAGACTCCTCCCACAAATCCAGGCTGGCCTCCAGCCAGCCTTCAGACTTGTCTGATACATGTGTAGCCATGTGCTCCATTGAGAGTGGCTGGTAGTAGTGGTTCACCTGATAGCTGACCTTAATTGCACCATATATCACACATCCGGAGATACTCTTGTTTATGTTGTTTTATTTAGGGGAAATAACTTGGATGGGGATAAGGGGTAACTGTGGGATGCCCAAAGAATTAAGGTACAAGGATTCCATATACAGTCCTGTATATGTGCACTTCACTGCAGACTCTCCCTCTGCAGACTATTGCTCCTCTCAACTCTCCAGCACTTCACTTGCTGACCGTTTCTTATACAGTTCTCTCACTACACAGAACTCACAGCTTTACACTTCTTTGCTTCTCTGCAGCTCAGAAATTAGTTTCCAGCCTGAAGGGAAATTTATCAGGCTTCTCTATACCTTTCTCTTCACCGTGGTTAGCACATGGTGAGGCTTACCCTGTTTCAGCAAGACCTCAGGAACACCCATTACAGGCCAAGGATCATGGGCCCCTGAATGTGCAGCAAAGTACTTCAGTGCTAACCGGGCCTTTGATGGACTACAACTCCCATCCCATCCTCTTCCAGGTCCCGTTGACCTGCTCTCTGGTAGTGACTCTCCTTTCCCTTGACTAACTCCCAAGGCTCCATCAGACTGTCTACCATTCCTCTCCCAGCCTGCTCCAGCACTTTCTCCTCCAGTTCCAGGAACTGTCTCTTTAAAGTTTCTCTCCTCTTGTAGCACCTCTGCTGTTCTCCTGTTCCTCCTGTGCAGCTCCAGGAATCACAGCTGCATTTTGAAACCCCAGGGCCCAAGGTCCCCCTCCCCAGACTGGGGGCAACCTTCTGGGTAGGGGCGTGCACCACAGCGCCTCTGCTACATCTCCAGATTTCCACCCAACACTTCTCCTCCCAGATTGGGCTGACTCAGAGTATTTAAGGAGGCCTGCCCCCTGCCAATCCTGCTTGGGGATTGGTCAGGGCTCCTTAGAATACTCAAGATGGCTCCACCCATCTCCCCAGCTTTCTGACCAGAAAACCTTCCCCAGGTTTCTAGAAAGAAGTGGGAGGTTCTGGTGACCTCATCTGTTAAGTCCACCCAATCCTCCCTGAGCCTATCCTCCCAACCCAGATCACAACACTCAAGCCTGCACATCACAGTCAGGCCTGACTAAATTTACCTCTCCTAGCCAAAACCTTGCTAGAAAGCACACCTATACTATGGGGGCGCTACACATGATCACTCTCTGGTTTGTTTCCAGTTCCCTAAGTATTTAGCCTTGCTCTTCTCTACACTGTTTGCTCTTTTGACTAATCCAGGACAAGCTGACAAGTTGCTTTTGTTTGTGTTGTTTTGAGTATATGTCAGCTTTCCTGGAAAATGTATCTTCCAACATTAAGTTTTGGGCTACTGTTGAATCTGTGTGATTGCTCACTGTGACCTTCGCATCTAATGTCTGTTTGTTCATCTGGAGTCCGTCTTTGTAAATTTTTTTGTCTCTATTGTGTCATCAGAAAGAGCTGAAGCCTGCGAGTGTCGGTTCACAACACTTCATGATTCAGAGAACTGGCATTTTCAAGACCTGCCCTGTCACTTTTAGCTGTTGCCACCAACTTGTGGCATAGGCCCTAGTCTCTGCTCCTACTCTCTCTCTCTCTCTCTGTCTTATAGCCATCTAGACCTAGATTGTTCACATGCTTCTAACCCTTGCTCGTAGGTGACCTGCATCATTTTAAATTATGATACTGGTTCCCTCTTTGAATATAGACAAGAAGTGTTTAAGTCTAAAGATGGCCATACGTGGATTGAAATTCAGCCATTTCAGCAGGAACTGGCTGAATTTTGATCCATGTGTGGGCAGGCTGGTTGTACACAAGTCAATCTACCAATCAACTTCTGTGCAGCTAGCCTCCTGGAAAATTCTCCCTTGATCAGTGCTGCTGACTATGAGTGCTTTCCGATGGTAAGGAAATCTACCAGCTGTCAGAATAGGGCTCAGCAGGAGGGATTTCCCCCATCCATGCTGAGTGTGTGAAGGGGGAAGTCCAGTCATTTTCTGTCATTTAAACTTTTGGTTGAATAAAAAAAAATGACCCAGCTATGGCCAGCCCAAGAAGGGTGTACAGGTGGCCATACATGGAACAAAATTTGACTGGTTCAGCACGGACCATTTTGATCCATATATGGACAGGCTGGTTTCCTGAACAACCAGTGCCACCGGATATAGCCAGCAGCACTGATCAGTGTATCCTGATGGAGGGGAAGTCTCCTTGGTGGCAGAATACAGTAGCCCAGCAGGAGTAATTCCCCCACACACATTGAATTTATGGATGGGGGAATCTAGTATTTTTTTTTCATTCAACATGCTGATTGAATGAAAAAAGTTGTTAATTTAAAGCCAGCTTAAGGTGATTATTTGTACCTAATAAAGTAATGTGACATGATTAATATTAATATTATTGCTTCAGCCTCCTGGCTTACTTTTGTGTCAGCTTCATGCTGCTAGGCTGCGGGCCACATCTCCCTCTTACAGACATGCATGTACAGACTGCCACCTGCAGCCTTAAACTCCTTAAGACCACCCGCCCCCCTCTCATGGAGCCGTCTCCTCCTGGGACCCTCCGAACCTCCTAGACCAGACTTCCTGTCTCTCATGCGGAGCTGTCTCAAAGTGTGAGCTTTGAGCTCTCTTCCTCGGAGGATTATAAAGCCAACCCACAGGTGTGTAATTAGCATGCCTGCCAAAATCAGGCATAGACTGCCAAAACACAGCGTGACACAGGGTTGCCTCTCCACATATCCCCCCCCCCCTGTCTCGCACCGGAGGGAAAAATACAACACCCTTCTTCCTAAAGCGACACTCCACCCACCTATTTTTCCAGGTGTTCTTCCACGTTCTCTTCTCCCTGACTTTTTGGGTCCCACTGACCTATCTATCATTCCATCTACCTTTTTGCCCTGGGTTCCCACTTTTCTTTTCACCTTCCCCAGACCTACTCTCCCAGGACTGTAGGGGGCCTACTTCCATTACACTTGTGGGGTTACCCTTGGCAACACATTTCTTCACTGTTGGTATTTTTAATACCTCTGACCTGTTCAACAGTGCTCCAGTGTGCTTTTCATACACAACCTGTGTATGAAGCGACCCAGCATACTGTGAGACAACTTTCCACATCAACACAAAACATTGGATGAATTGTTTCCACCATTTGTGATCTCTACACAGTACAGCCTGCAATATCCAGCTCCAACCAGCCGTACCCCATGGTACCAGTTCTCCAATCGCAGGAGAGGATGGCAGGATATACACTGGCTGTACACTCCATGATGCTAGCATGTCTGTCACAAAATACACGTTTCCCTTCATGCATGGTGGACACAATTTCCCTGTGCATTTACACTTGCTCAGACCTTCAGGCATGAGAGGGTTAATCTCTGCAACAGCCCCCGTACCTTGGCCTATAAGCTGTTCCAGGAACACTTCTCATGGCACAGCTGCAACAGTGTCCACCACACCTTTAGCCACAGAAATTTCTTCCGGCATTGCTATTAGTCTCCTGGCCCAATCATCCCAATAGGCTTTGCTCTGTTGCACTACATCTGCCCAATGAGACATAGACAGACCAAGAGGCTCAACAGCCTCTGAAACACTGCTCTTGTCAGTTTTACCCTTCTCAACAACATCATCATGAACGTTATCAGAATTGTTAGAAATGCAATTCTCATTATTATTCCTGACTTCCACGGTTGCTAGGGGCAAGTGCAAACATTTCTTAGTGGTCACCTCGACATCTCTGGATGCACCAGCACATTTTCCCCATTTGTCTTCCTGCTATACAGCAGACTTCCTGAAGACAAGTCCTTATCAGTTCTCACATTACATTGCAGTAACTCATCTTTTACACTGCACAGCAACAAGTCCTTCTTGGAAACGGATCTCCCCACCGGACTTGCCACCACTTCACCGGCATCAAACAAATGATCAGTCTCTTTCACATAACAAACAGGAACAGTCTAACCATTCCAGGAGGCAGGTGTATGAAACTTCATTTGAGGGCGTTGTCCCTCCTTTGTTCTGCTGTCACAGGCAAATGCCCCCACCTGGTTGCAGGGCAAAAATTGCAGGCCAAACAGATTTCCTGTTGCCAGTGGTAACAGCAGACACTTTTACACAAAATATTTTCAACGGTTTCTGTGGGAGATCCCATTCTCCTTGTAGAACTTTTTCTGGCGCCTTTCCCCATATGATCCCCAGGGTGAAGCAAAAGATGTTTGGGCATCCCAGCCCTCTATGTGGGAACAGTGGGCTACCTCTTCATAGCAGCCCATCCACCCAAACGACTCTTCTCGGGCACCCCAGCCCTCTTTATGGGAGCAGTGAGCTACCTCTTCATAGCAGCCCCACCATCAGGGGCGTATCATGAAATCAGTGGGCCCGTGTGCAAGATCAAAAGTGGGCCCTAGACCTCCATACACCCCCCGACACATCTCTGTACACCCGGCACGACTCTGTACTCCCCAGAACGTCTTCGTACCTCTAGAAGACTTCCACACACCTCTGCACCTCCAGCACTCTTCCATATCCACCACCACCACATAGTCGTATACTCTTGCACATCTCTGCAGCTCATAACATCCTCTGTATGCTAGCTCACCTTTGTACACCCCTCTACACATCTATGTACTCCCTGCACCCCTACTTCATACCCCTCCATAATCTCTGCACCTCCAAAATACCTGTATACCTCCTGAAAATCTCTGTACCCCAAGTATGCCTTTGTATCCGCCAGTACATCTATGTAGTCCCCCAGCATATCTTTGCACCACCCTCCTGCACATCTAACACAACTCTGTACCCCCCTCCCCCCCAGGTACATTTCTGTAACACACACTCCTGCAACTGGTTTAATACCCCATGGCCAAATACTATTCCAATCCATTTCTTAGGCCATTATGGCTTCTCTGTTGGTGGTGAGAATACAGAGGGCAGGGCCCACACAGAACCTAGTCTAACTGGGTCACAAGTGCAAATAGCATACAGATACATCATGCCTGATTTTGCTTGTCCCGGGATCGCAGCCTTGGGCTAATTAGTGTTGTATGCTGCACATGTTGATCGGATGGGAAGCTGCGGTTCCGGATCCTCTCAATGTACCTTCGGCCGGCAGCTCTGTAGCTTATTTGGTGGAGTACACTCAGCAGCTTCCAGTATACTCTAGACTAGGAACTGTCTGTGCCCAGAAGGCATCGGCTTCAGTACACTTGCTAGCGTTTTGAAGCAGATTACTGCCCGGCACAGACGCACCTCTCTACTCCAGTGTTCTGCCAAGCTTCTCACCTTGTGTCTTCTGTGTACCACCGATGCCCGGCTTCCCCCTCCTCCTTCCCGCAGCCTCCTGTCTGATCCCTGCTCTGTCCAGGCAGCAAAGCGGGCACTCTGCATGGAGCCATCCACTTGTGGGCTGGGCACCCCCCTGCTGGGACCGGCCTCCTGCCAGCTCGCTGTGCCGTCAGATGTGCAGAAGATCCCTGTACACAACTGCCATTACCGCTCCCCATACTTGGCATCCTAAGGCATCCATGGGTGCAGAGAGTACAGTGCCCCCCCCCTCGGGGCCCTTGTGCAGTGAACACCCTGCACCCATGGATGATACGCCACTGCCCACCATCCAGATGGCACCTTGTATCTTGTTACCATGGGAGACCGCACATGCTTCCTGCAGAACTTTTCACCTTTGACCACCCGAGGGACACAGTTCCTTTTGCAAAACATTTTTTTTATGATATTTTTGCTGTACTGTCTCTTTAAGGCTGAGAGACAGCACACATCTCTTTGCTCACACAGCAATAGAAATACAGTCTCTTGACACTCACGGCTTCCGGCATGTGAGAATCTGGACCAGCTAAATCCGTGCCCAGTGTCAATTCCTCCACCAATTGTAAACATGCGGGGTGATTATACTCAAGTGGTGCATAGGACTTCCAGGAAACGTGCCATTCCAGACTGCGTTTTTAAGGACATGGCGACCCACTTTTATTAACGGAACTGAAAATTTTCAAACATACAGTAATCTTCCCTCTCAGGGGGTTCCAATATTTTTGCACACGTATGCTTCAGCCTCCTGGCTTACTTTTGTGTCAGCTTCGGACTGCTTAGCTGTGGGACACACCTGCCTCCTACAGACATGCATGTACAGACTGCCAACTACAACCTTAAAATCCAGGAGACCACCCGTCTCCCTCTTATGGAGCCGTCTCCTCACGGGACCCTCCCGACCTCCTAGACCAGACTTCCTGTCTCTCGGGCGGAGCTGTCTCCAAGTGTGAGCTCTGAGCTTTCTTCCTCGAAGGATTATGAAGCCAGCCCACAGGTGTGTAATTAGCATGCCTGCCAAAATCAGGCATAGACTACCATAGAGGGGTTACCTCTCCACAATATATATAGATATATATATATCTATATATATTGTGACGGTATGCGAGGCGAAGTGGTAGACGGATGCTACCTGTCGCCTCGTATGCTTTCATTTTGACTGGATTAAACAGAGTCCGGTCCGGATTTTACCAGCCACCGCCATGGCAGGGCTGGTGCTGGTCCGGAGTTTGTGGTCCACTGGAGTTCACCAGCAGGTGGCTTAACCGCTTGCCGACCGCTGGTCGGCAATTGACGGCGACAGAATGGCTCTGTAACGCAAATCGCCGTCATACGACGGCGGGCGCGATACAGAGCCATTGTGAGCGCGCGCGCGCGCGCGCTCACTGTGTTCGGGGGGGGCCAGGGAGCAGGTGCGGCGGCTTCGATTGCCGCCGGCCACCCGCGATGCCCCCCCCGGAGCGAATGAGCGGAGGTCCGTGTAAGTAAACACGGACCTCCGCTCTGTGTGAGGGGGAAGGGCTGTGATCACAGCCTTCACGTACATGAAGGCTGTGACCACTTCCCTTCCCCAGATAGGCAAGCCCCCCTACAGTTAGAACACGCCCAGGGAACATACTTAACCCTTAGCGCGCCCCCTGCAGGTTAACCCCTTCACTGCCAATGGCATTTACACAGTAATCAGTGCATTTTTATAGCACTGATCGCTGTATAAATGCCAATGGTCCCAAAAAAGTGTCAAAATGGTCCGCCATGTCCGCTGAAATATCGCAGTACCGAAAAAAATTGCAGATCGCCGCCATTTTTAGTAAAAAATAAAAAAAAATTAAAAACCCCAAAAATGAATTCTCATCATCCGTAAACGCGACCACTGTTGCGCAAACCAATCAATAAACGCCGATTGCGATTTTTTTATCGCAAATATGAGGAAGAATATAAATCGCCCAAAAACGGTGAAAAAAAAATGTTTTTTTATATTTTTTTTTTTGGATTTGTATTTTAGCAAAAAGTAAGAAATTTGGGTTTTTTTGCAAAATTGTCGCTCTTCTTTTGTTTATAGCGGCGATCAGAAATGACGCAGAGGTGATCAAATACCACCAAAAGAAAGCTCTGTTTGTGGGAAAAAAAGGACGCAAATTTTGTTTGGGTACAACGTCGCACGACCGCGCAATTGTCAGTTAAAGTGACGCAGCGCCGAATCGCAAAAAGGGCTCCGGTCCTAAAGCTGGAAATCCTTCCGGTCCTTAAGTGGTTAAATAACCAGGGGTTGAACACACTCTAGCTCTGACCTGGAACTCAGAGGGGAATCTGAGGGATGCTCTGTGTTTGTTTGGACTTTAAAAAGACAAGGTTTGCATTTTGGCTTATGTTTTGTGGGCGTCGGGGGCCAGCCCCACACCATAAAGAAAGTTGCCTGCACGCTGACTATTTTCTTCAGGAAAGATGATCCCCACAAGCTAATCTCCCACAATATATACAGTATCTCACAAAAGTGAGTACACCCCCCACCTTTTTGTAAATATTTTATTATATCTTTTCATGTGACAACACTGAAGAAAGTACATTTTGCTACAATGTAAGGTAGTAAGTGTACAGCTTGTATAACAGTGTAAATTTGCTGTCCCCTCAAAATAACTCAACACACAGCTATTAATGTCTAAACCACTGGCAACAACAGTGAGTACATCTCTAAGTGAAAAATGTCCACATTGGGCCCAAAGTGTCAATATTTTGTGTGGCCATCATTATTTTCCAGCATTGCCTTAACCCTCTTGGGCATGGTGTTCACCAGAGCTTCACAGGTTGCCACTGGAGTCCTGTTCCACTCCTCCATGATGACATCACAGAGCTGGTGGATGTTAGAGACCTTGCACTCCTGAGGATACCCCACAGATGCTCAATAGGGTTTAGGTCTGGAGACATGCTTGGCCAGTCCATCACCTTTACCCTCAGCTTCTTTAGCAAGGCAGTGGTCGTCTAGGAGGTGTGTTTGGGGTTGTTATCATGTTGGAATACTGCCCTTCTTCTCAGTCTCCAAAGTGAGGGGCTCATGCTCTGCTTCAGTATGTCACAGTACATGTTGGCATTCATGGTTCCCTCAATGAACTGTAGCTCCCCAGTGCCTGTAGTACTCATGCAGCCCCAGGCCATGACACTCACACCACCATGTTTGAATGTAGGCAAGACACACTTGTCTCTGTACTCCTCACCTGTAGAGTTGAGCGGACACCTGGATGTTCGAGTTCGGCGGGTTCAGCCGAACTTTGTGAAAAAGTTTGAGTTCGGCCCCAAACTTGACCTGAACTTGACCCCGAACCCCGAACTCCATTGAAGTCAATGGTGACCCGAATTTTTGGGCACTAAAATGGCTCTAAAAAGCCCTGGAAAGGGCTAGAGGGCTGCAAAAGGAAGCAAAATGGGGATAGGAGTAGGACAAGTGCCCTGCAAACAAATGTGCATAGGGAAATATCTTAAAATCACATTAAAAAAAATGGAGAAGGAGGTGGATGGGGAGTAGGGGGTTGAGGAGGCGGTAACCATGGCGGTGTAGGTGGAAGTGGCGGTGGAGGAGGAAGAGGTAGCCAACACTGTTTTTTGTTTGTTTGTTTTTTTTTTCTAATTGGGGTAGCCTCCAAAATATTTAGACGTATTAAAAAAAAAAAAAGATCACTATCTGCAGACAAACCCAGAAATGTTCTAGCATGGGTTCACTTTTTCCATATAAAATGTATCATGGTTTATTTTTCATGTTTCACCTGTTACAAATTCCAATAAAGACTTATGTTCTATAAAAAAAAAAGAAGAAGTTCACTTAAGTATACCAATGGCTGTGTGAGGCCGGTATAAATGTCTATTCTGCACAAGGTACAGACAAGTCTTGTGGGATCCATGCCTGGTTCATTTTAATAAACGTTAGCCTATCAACGTTGGCTGCAGACAGACGGCTGCCCTTCTCTGTGATAACGCCCCCTGCCGTGCTAAACACACGTTCAGACAATACACTGGCTAAAGGGCAGGCCAGCACCTCCAAGGCATAAAGGGCAAGCTCAGGCCATGTGCCCAATTTGGAGACCCAGAAGTTGAATGGGGCAGACCCATCAGTCAGTACGTGTAGGTGTGTGCACACGTACTGTTCCACCATGTTGCTGAAATACTGCCCTGGTGGTGCAGTTTGTTGTGGCATGCTGCTGACAAAGATTTTCCACATTTCGGCCATGCTAACCCTGCCTTCTGAGGTGCTGGCGGTGCCACAGCTGCATTGGCAACCTCTTCCTCCTCCTCTGCCTTCGCCTTGTGCTTCCACTGAGCCCCCGGTGTCATTTGGGAATGCCCTCAGCAGCGCGTCTACCAGGGTGCGCTAGTAGTTGCACATCTTCTGATCATGCTCCAGTGAGGGAATTAAGGACGGCATGTTGTCCTTGTAACAGGGATCCAGCAGGGTGGCCACCCAGTAATCAGCACAAGTTACAAAGTGGGCAACTCGGCTGTCATTGCGCAGGCACTGCAGCATGTAGTCGCTCATGTGTGCCAGGCTGCCCAGAGGCAAAGACAAGCTGTCCTGTGTGGGAGGTGTATCATCTGTGTCCTCCGTATCCCCCCAGCCACGCTCCAGTGATGCCCACGAGCTGCGTTGGGTGCCACCCTGCTGTGAACACGGTCCCTCCTCCTCATCATCATCCTCGTCCTCCTCATCCTCCAGAACTGTGCCCTGGCTTGAAAATGTTTTACCTAGTCTATGCTGGTGCAGGAACCCACCCTCCGAGCCACTTGTGAATGACTGGCCTGATAACCATGGAAATGATCCCTCTGTCTCCTCCTCTTCATTCTGTGCCACATCCTCTTCCATCATTGCCCGAAGTGTTTTTTTCAAGGAGACATAGAAGTGGGATAGTAAAGCTGAGAACAGCATCATCGGCACTGGCCATGTTGGTGGAGTACTCGAAACACCGCAATATGGTACACAGGTCTCGCATGGAGGCCCACTCATTGGTGGTGAAGTGGTGCTGTTCTGCAGAGCGACTGACCCGTGCGTGCTGCAGCTGAAACTCCACTATTGCCTGCTGCTGCTCGCACAGTCTCTCCAGCATGTGCAAGGTGGAGTTCCACCTTGTGGGCACGTCGCATAGGAGGCGGTGAGCGGGAAGGCCGAAGTTCAGCTGCATCGCAGACAGGCGAGCAGCAGCAAGGTGAGGACGCCGAAAGTGCGCACAGACGGCCCACACTTTCTACAGCAGCTCTGACATATCCGGGTAGTTTTTTTTTTAGATTTCTGCACCACCAAATTCAGCACATGCACCAGGCAAGGGATCTGCGTCAAACCGGCTAGGCCCAGAGCTGCTACGAGATTTCACCCATTATCGCACACCACCAGGCCGGGCTTGAGGCTCAGTGGCAACAACCACTCATCGGTCTGTTGTTCAATGCCTGTCCACAGCTGCTGCGCAGTGTGGGGTTTATCCCCCAAACATATCAGTTTTAGAATGGCCTGCTGTACTTTCCCCCTGGATGTGCTGAAGTTGGTGGTGAAGGTGTTACGCTGACCGAATGAGGAGGTGGTAGAGGAGGAGGAAGTGCAGTAGGAGAAGGAGGCAACAGGAGGCAAAGAGAAATGCCCTGCAATCCTCGGTGGTGGAAGGACATGTGCCAAACTGCTATCTGCCCCAGGCCCACCCGCCACTACATTTGCTCAGTGTGCAGTTAGCGAGATATAGCGTCCCTGCCCGTGTTTGCTGGTCCACCTATCAGTGGTTATGTGGACCTTGCCACAGATGGCGTTGCACAATGCACACTTGATCTTGTCCCCGACTTGTTTGTACAGGGAAGGGATGGCTCGCCTGAAAAATCCAATGGGACCGTGTGGAAATGCTTGAGGACGGTGGCGGACATGGTGGTGTTGCTGTCACATCGTCTGTTTGCTGGGTGGCAGGTGACACTGGCACTGTAGAGGTGGAGGAAGAGGCCAAGGCAGCAGCAGAAGAGGAAGCAGGAGGAGCCCGAGACCTTTCTTGGATTTTGAGGTGCTTATTCCACTGCAGCTTGTGCTTTGCATGTAGATGCCTGGTCATGCAGGTTGTGCTCAGGTTTAGAACATTTATGCCTCGCTTCAGGCTCTCATTGCACAGCGTGCAAACCACTCGTGTCTTGTCATCAGCACATTGTCTGAAGAACTGCCACGCCAGGGAATGCCTTTGAGCTGCCTTTGGTGTGCTAGGTCCCTGGGTGCGGTGGGTAGTAACAGGCTTACTGTCTAGGGGACGGTGGCTCAGCTTTTGCAACCTTCTTCCTCTTTTGCTGTGCTGGTGCCCTGTGCGACCACCACCTCTTCCTCCAAACTGCACACGTCACTCGCATGACCTTCATTCCATGTGGGGTCTAGGACCTCATCATCCTCCACATCATCTTCCACCCACCCTTCACCACTGCCCTCCTTGTCAGTCTGCACACTGTAGAAAGCCGCAGCATTTGGCAACTGTGTTTCGTCATCATCAGAGACGTGCTGCGGTGGTGTTTCCATGTCCTCATCCTGAAACAGAAGTGGTTGGGCATCGGTGCACTCAATGTCTTCCACTTCTGAGGCAGGGTATGTGGATGGTCCACGGAAAGTACACCAGCAGAGTTATCAAAAAGCATAAGAGACTGCTGCATGACTTGGTGCTCAGACTGCTTGGCTGATTTACAAGGGGCTGAGGTGAAAGACAGATGGCCATGGGGTTCAGGTGCCTACTCTGAGCTTTCAGCAAGGGACCGGGTAGGAGACAATGTGAAGGAACTGGAGGCATTGTCAGCCCCCCAATCTACTATCGCCTGTACTTGTTCTGGCCTCACCATTCATTGAGCGGCATTCGGGCCTACCATATAACGTTGAAGGTTCTGTCGGCTACTCACACCTGAGGAAGGTGTTTCACTTGTGCGTGTAGCTGGCACAGATCGACCACGTCCTCTCCTTGCAACAGGAGCTACACCAACACCACCAACACCAGCAGCACCAGCAGCACCACGACTACATCCCTTATTTGAGGCTCTCCTCATTCTGGACGCAAATGTACTATTTAGCACAAATTTATTTTATTTTTTAAATCGGCAATGTAGACGTACTTTTTAATTTTGTGCAAGAAATGCACAGCAAGGTGCAAATGTACTATGTAGCACTATTTATTATTCTTTTTTTTTAAACCAGCAATGTAGGCGCACTTTCTAATTTTGTGCAAGAAATGCACAGCAAGGTGCAAATGTACTATGTAGCACTATTTTTTTTTTTTTTTAAACCAACAATGTCGACTGACTTTTTAATTTTGTGCAAGAAATGCAGAGCAAGATGCAAATGTACTATGTAGCACTATTTATTATTCTTTTTTTTAAACCAGCAATGTAGACGCATTTTTTATTTTTGTGCAAGAAATGCACCGCTGGCTGCAAATGTAGTATTTAGAATATATATATTTTTTAAAACCACCTATGTAGACGCACTTTTTATTTTAGTGCAAGAAATGCACCGCTGGCCACAAATGTAGTATTTAGAATTTTTATTTTTAAACCAGAAATGTAGACGCACTTTTTATTTTTGTGCAAGAAATGCACCGATGGCCGCAAATGTAGTATTTCAATTTTTTTTTTTAAACCAGCAATGTGGACGCACTTTTTATTTTTGTGCAAGAAATGCACCACTGGCCGCAAATGTAGTATTTATAATATTTTTTTTAAACCAGCAATGTAGACAAACTTTTTATTTTTGTGCAAGAAATGCACCGCTGGCCGCAAATGTAGTATTTAGGATTTTTTTTTTAAACCAGCAATGTAGACGCACTTTTTATTTTTGTGCAAGAAATGCAACACTGGCCGCAAATGTAGTATTTAGAATATATTTTTTTTAAACCAGCAATGTAGACGCACTTTTTATTTTTGTGCAAGAAATGCACAGCTGGCCACAAATGTAGTATTTAGAATATTTTTTTTTTTCAAACCAGCAATGTAGACATACTTTTTAATTTTGTGCAAGAAATGCCCCGCTGGCCGCAAATGTAATATTTTGCACAAAAAAAAAAATTTTTTTTAATGTGTCTAACTGCAATGTAAAAGCAGTATTTAAATATGCCAAAATGTTGCCAATTGAACTAACAGAAAGCGATTAAAGTAGTGTCCCTGACACACAAGCAGTTACAAGTGCACTGCTCTTGCAAAAATGGCTGCAAATTCCCACCTAACAAACAGAAAAAATGCTTAGGTTTTATATGAGGCACTTTGCTTAGCAAACAAAATGTACTCTAGGAAACAAAAATCTCCTCTAGCACCAGCCCACCAATAAATCGCTGTTTTAACAGATTTTCTAAAGCTAATCTGTCCCTCACAGCAGCAGCAGCAGCAGCATCCTCTCCCTACACTAGTATGAGATGATTTTCTAAAGCTAATATGTCCCTCACAGCAGCAGCAGCATCCTCTACCTACACTAGTATGAGATGATTTTCTAAAGCTAATCTGTCCCTCACAGCAGCAGCAGCATCCTCTCCCTACACTAGTATGAGATGATGTGACATGCAGCACTACGTGACTCCAGCTGATATTGAGGCTGGGTCAAATGATGCACTGACCAATCACAGCCATGCCATTAGTAGGCATGGCTGTGATGACTTCTAAGGGCAAACGAGTGAAATGCTTGTTGATTGGCTGCCCTGCAGCTATTCAACAGGCGTGAAAAAGGCGTGAAAAAATACCCGAACCCGGACTTTTTCTCAAATGTCCGGGTTCGGGTCACGTACACCCTAAAGTTCGGTACGAACCCGAACTTTACATTTCGGTTTCACTCAACTCTACTCACCTGGTTGCCGCCACACACGCTTGACACCATCTGACCCAAATGAGTTTATCTTGGTCTCATCAGACCACAGGACATGGTTCCAGTAATCCATGTCCTTAGTCTGCTTGTCTTCAGCAAACTGCAGGCTTTCTTGTGGATCATCTTTAGAAGAGGCTACCTTCTGGGACAACAGCCATGCAGGCCAATTTGATGCAGTGTGCGGCGTATGGTCTGATCACTGAAAGGCTGACCCCACACCCCTTCATCCTCTGCAGCAATGCTGGCAGCACTCATATGTCAATTTCCTGAAGACAACCTCTGGATATGACGCTGAGCATGTGCACTCAACTTCTTTGGTCAACCATGGCGAGGCCTGTTCTGAGTGGAACCTGTCCTATTAAACCGCTGCAAGTTCTTGGCCACCATGCTGCAGCTCAGTTTCAGGGTCTTGGCAATCTTCTTATAGCCTAGGCCATCTATATGTAGAGCAACAATTCTTTTTTTCAGATCCTTTAGAGAGTTCTTTGCAATGAGGTGCCATGTTGAACTTCCAGTGACCAGTATAAGAGAGTGAGAGTGATAACACCAAATTTAACACACTTGCTCCCCATTCACACCTGAAACCTTGTAACACGAACGAGGGGAGGGAAAATGGCTCATTGGGCCCAATTTGAACATTTTCACTTAGGGGTATATTCACTTTTGTTGCCAGTAGTTCAGACATTAATGGCTGTGGGTTGAGCTATTTTTAAAGGTTTTAAGGGGACAGCAAATTGGCACTGTTATACAAGCTGTACACTCACTGCTTTACATTGTAGCAAAGTGTCATTTCTTCTGTTGAAACAGAACAGGTTTCACTCAGAACAGGCCTCGCCATGGTCGATCAAAGAGGTTGAGTGCCCGTGCTCAGCATCATATTCAGAGGTTGTTCATCTCTTGAAGCAAGGACCTTGCCGCGCATTAGCTTGAGATAGAGGGAGATGGTTCGCACGGGACGCCATCTGGTGGTGAAAAGCTGCCACTATTTATGAGGGCTCGGACCGCCGTGTAGCCAGCCCTGTGATCAAGTCAGGAAGTGACGAAACACGTCAGGGCGTGGCTACACGGCGGCCCGACGAGAACAGATGCACTAGACGTACCAGGAGCCTGGATGCTCGTAGAGAGGTGGAGAGGAGCTGTACACGGCGGACTGGTAGATGTCTAATTTCCTATACTGCGATTGTATATTTGATTTGATGTAAGCGCAACTTTTACCCTTTTCTGAATAAACCGATTTATCTGAGAGATACACTATGAGGAGCATTTTGTTTTGTCTCTTATGAATGATATATGAGATCGGTGGTTTCCTGGAGGTGTGGACCTTAATCGGAGAGAGGTGGCTGAGTCCTTTTCTGATAGACAGGCGTTTTTGTTGTTTACATCTGGTAAGCCCCTAGTGTGATCACCTGCATGCTGGTTCTTGGTGATGGAGCAAGATTGAAGGATTGCAGCACATTGGGATGAAGATAGTTTAATGGACACTATTCTGGACTGTTTACCAACTTTTTTACACAGATTTATTTATTTGCACCAGCACTTTCTGTGATATGCACTTGTTTTGCAATATTGCACACGTATATAGTTTTTGCACAAAAAACATTATATGCACGAGATATTGGCAAGATTATTGTGAATATAAGCGCTGCTTGTTGCTATGATTATTTATAGTGAATGAATTTATAGATATATTACGTTTAAAGCAGCAGCTGAATACTTTATGCTCATTGTATGTTTCACTGTTATTTCATGCATTTATGTACACAGATTAATTTATACACATTTGATTTAGCGCGGTGGCACTATTATATATTAAGTTATTTTATTTAGTTTGATTGTTTCACCAATTACACTATCTACACACACTGCAGCTATGGATGCTATATCCTTCATTGGATCCAGGCAGGTGGATTTAAAAACAGTATTTAGTAAATCCAATAGCCCACAAGAGACAGGTGATTACACCACAGCCCTGAGGGCCCTGTCTCATGTCCTAGAAAAACAGATACGCACATGGTGGGATATATCCACTCTGGAGATGTATCTGAAAAATAATATAGTGAGTAGAGGCCTGAGATGGGATGTGGCCCCCCAGGATGGGCTAGATGATCCACATTCCCAGAATGAGTGGCTGGAATTTTTTAACAAATGTGGTCGCGACCTCCAGGCACTCATTCTGAAAAGAAAAATTAGAAAAATGGCATTGATTGAGGAGAAAATTAAATCATTACAAACGGAGCTAGATCCTGTTAAAAATGAACAGAGCACCAAGGATTTTAATGCTAATATTAGGAAGAAACTGGAGAAATTGGATAGGGATACACAAAGAAAAAAGGTCAAAAAGTTCAATAGGGATCTAAATGATTTTACTAATAAATGTATTTATGCTTGGCAAGTGAACCCGGAGGGGGAACAAGAGGATATGCAGGGAGCTGCACCTCCAGAGGCAAGAACCCCAGGGAAATCACATAAACCTAAAAAGGCACAGAACAACCGGAAAGGATTACAACCAGTAACCCCACAAATACAAAAACAGAAAACAAATAAAGGAGCAGTAATAACCAGACCGGATCTATATCCCTCCTATTCAGGGGGAAGTTATGAACCTTATAAAGGGGAATGGAGAGAAGTGGCGAATAGGGGGAGAGGTAGACCCCAGAACTACTCCGCGCCGGATAGGTGGGCGGTTACTACTTACAACTACTACCAGCCTTTGGAAGATTACACTCCAAACACACCAAGAAGGCATGTTTTTTTAGGGAGAGGCAGGGGGCGTGGAAGAGGACGACACAGACCCCCTTTCAACAGATATCAGGGGGACAGAGAATATTACAGAGGACCAACCAACACAGAAGAGGATGCAGAGCTGGAAGAAGGCTCAAAAGGAAAGAAGAGAAGAAGAGCATGAGGGGCCAGGGCATCTTTAACCTAAGTCAGGCTAATTAAACGGATCAAGAAATCAATATCCTAGACTTGGGTTTGAAATGTGCCTCAAAACGACCAATTAATAAATTTAATGTATTTATTGATACACATAAATACATTAGGAAATTGAACATGAAAAAATATCTTCTCAACAACCCCATTGCCTCTGTAAGTAATATTGGTACGAATAGAAAAGTCCCGGATAGCGGATTAAGAAATCGTTCCACCTGGAACCCTTCGAACACTAACAATAGTTATATTGAAGTGTTCAAAAATATGGTCCTAAAGGATATAGAGAGTATCAATCCAAAGAGAGGACTGAATCCCAAATATATTGCAGATGGGATAAAGATCCTGGAAGCAAAAAGGAGGTGATTATAAGGCCAGTCGACAAAGGAGGAGGAGTAGTGGTCCTGGATAGGCAGTTCTACATTAACCAAGTCGTTATCGGATGTAGACACATACCAGAAGCTAAGTAAGGACCCCACAAATCAATACAAAAATGAGTTGAAATCCTTAATAACCTTTGGGGCAAAAACAGGTGTGCTAAACAAAAAGGAGCTGGCCTATCTAGTACCTAGCACATGTAGAATACCGGTGGTCTATACACTCCCGAAGATCCACAAAGATCAAAAAAATCCCCCACCCCGACCCATCGTTAATGGGATAGGGTCGGTAACGGCAAGATTAGGGGAATATTTGGATATGGCCTTGCAACCAAGTGTGATGAGCACAAAGGCGTATTTAAAGGACACGAAGGACCTTCTGCTCTCACTAAAGGACATTGTATTAAAGACAGACCAGACTACTTATTTAGTTACAGCTGATGTAGCATCGCTGTATACTAACATCTCCCATGATGATGCAATGTTGGCACTAAACTGGGCCCTGAGCAAAAGGGAGGAGATGTTATTGGAGCAAAAGGTTTTTCTGGCTAGAGCGCTGGATTTCTGCCTTAAACGAAATTACTTTTGGTTCCAGAACAGCTTCTATGCCCAGCACAGTGGTGTCGTCATGGGGGCCAAGTTTGCACCCAGCTTGGCAAACATTTTCATGGCTGAATGGGAAGATAGATTCATCTTTAGTGAAAAGAAACCTGAGCTGAAATTCTATCGCAGGTTCATAGATGATCTATTTTTTATTTGGGAAGGTACGGAAGAAACCTTGAGTTCATCAGCAAGCTGAATATTAATAATAATAACATCCAGTTGGAGCATAATTTTAGTCAAAAAGAAATTAATTTTTTAGATTTAACCATTTATAGAGTTAATGATTGTTTGGCAACTAAAACGTATTTTAAAATTACCGATCGTAATAGTTATTTAGCGATCACCAGTGGACACCACCCGGCTTGGCTTAGGAACATTCCTAGGGGCCAGTTTATACGGGTCAGAAGAAATTGCACTACAGACCAACACTATGAAGAGCAATCTGAAATGATCAAGAGGAAGTTTTGTCAGAAAGGATATGATCCTCGATTTCTGGAAAAAAGAAAGAATGAGAGTATTCCATAAACCAAGAGGAGACCTATTAAATGGGCAACCAAGAGATAATCAGACCAATAAAGGAAGAGAATGGAACTTGGTAACAGATTACCATGAGCAGTATCGGGAGGTGGAAGAAATATTCTCCCGACATTGGCATCTCTTAAAAATGGACAAAACTTTGGGACCAGCAATACCGAATAAACCTGGATTTGTGTACAGGAGAACCCCGACTTTTGCGGATAAGATAGTTAGAAAGGTGCTGGACCCCCCCACAACCACAGGAGGACTGCGACTTTGGCCAGAAAGGAAAGGCTTTAGAGCCTGTGGAAAATGCCGGGCGTGCAATCTAGCAGGAAATCCATTGAGAACTCGCACAATATTTGAATCCAACAGCACTGGAAGATCACATACTATTGAGCAGTTCATTACGTGTGAAACTACACATGTAGTCTATGTTTTAAGCTGTCCCTGCGGGTTAATGTATGTAGGGAGAACTAAACGACCCCTAAAAGTAAGAATAGGAGAACACATATCTAATATTATTAGGGGATAGAAGGACCACAATGTGTCAGCGCATTTTAGAGATATACACAAAAGAGACCCCTCAGGACTACAATTTTGGGGAGTAGAAAAGTTACGACCCAACTGGAGGGGTTCGAATAAAGTGGAAATCTCTAGAATGGAAACCCGGTGGATATATCGTTTAGGAACTTTTAACCCTAAGGGACTGAACATAGAACTTGACATTAATTGTTTTATTAATAATTCTTAAAATGCATGGTTTTAATATTAAACCTCAAAAAACGCATGATTTTATTAGTGATTACACGTTTTGGATACTTTAGAATAATTTTAAAAAAATATAAATATTTACAGCCAAACATGTACTACCTGATAATGCAGACCTGTTATGATGGTCACATTAGTAAATATATTAATATTTTAAAATTTGATATTTTAAGATTGATTTTTTAATCATTTTAAGTTTAAAGTTTTAGAGTTTCCAGTTTTCTCCAGTTTCTTCTTCTTATGGAGATATTATAAGATATTTAAGTTATTAGCGTGATCACCAAGGGTTTTGGTGAATTTTATAAGTCTCCGCTTAATAGTAATAATTGAGGATCCTAAACTGGGACTATACAGTGTAGACTTGTAGTGGTTTTAGTTCCAAGAATAATGAATTCACACTCAGCCACAGAACAAGACTGCTATAGGTAGTTTAGAAAGTCAAGTATTAAGCGGGGGTAAAAAAACTAAAAAACTATAAATTATAAATTAATAAAGGATAGTTTTAATATCTAGTAGGATTGTCATAGGTTTAAATGATGAGGATGCAGCGCGGTTCTACGGGCATCTAATTTAAACTGAGGATATTGGCAGTGAACGGTGAACCCGAGAGGGATCATGTTACTCATGGTCTCCTGTTGTTGAAGTACTCCACTATCTCTTGCTGGGGATACAGTGCGGAAGGATTATGAGAAATCATCTCTTGAAGCAAGGACCTTGCCGCGCATTAGCTTGAGATAGAGGGAGATGGTTTGCACGGGACGCCATCTGGTGGTGAAAAGCCGCCACTATTTATGAGGGCTCGGACCGCCGTGTAGCCAGCCCTGTGATCAAGTCAGGAAGTGACAAAACGCGTCAGGGCATGGCTACACGGCGGCCCAACGAGAACAGATGCACTAGACGTACCAGGAGCCTGGCTGCTCGTAGAGAGGTGGAGAGGAGCTGTACACGGCGGACTGGTAGATGTCTACTTTCCTATACTGCGATTGTATATTTGATTTGATGTAAGCGCAACTTTTACCCTTTTCTGAATAAACCGATTTATCTGAGAGATACACTATGAGGAGCATTTTGTTTTGTCTCTTATGAATGATATATGAGATTGGTGGTTTCCTGGAGGTGTGGACCTTAATCGGAGAGAGGTGGCTGAGCCCTTTTCTGATAGACAGGCGTTTTTGTTGTTTACATCTGGTAAGCCCCTAGTGTGATCACCTGCATGCTGGTTCTTGGTGATGGAGCAAGATTGAAGGATTGCAGCACATTGGGATGAAGATAGTTTAATGGACACTATTCTGGACTGTTTACCAACTTTTTTACACAGATTTATTTATTTGCACTAGCACTTTCTGTGATATGCACTTTTTTTGCAATATTGCACACGTATATAGTTTTTGCACAAAAAACATTATATGCACGAGATATTGGCAAGATTATTGTGAATATAAGCGCTGCTTGTTGCTATGATTATTTATAGTGAATGAATTTATAGATATTCAGAGGTTGTCTTTGGGAAATAGACATATGAGTGCTGCCAGCATTTCTGCAGTGGTTGAAGGGGTGGGGGGTTAGCCTGTCATTGCTCAGACCATATACCGCACACTGCATCAAATTGGTTTGCATGGCTGTCATCCCAGAAGGAAGCCTCCTCTAAAGATGATGCACAAGAAAGCCCGCAAACAGTTTACTGAAGACAAGCAGACTAAGGATATGGATTACTGGAACCATGTCCTGTGATCTGATGAGACCAAAGAAAAACTTATTTGGTTCAGATGGTGTCAAGCGTGTGTGGCGGCAACTAGGTGAGGAGTACAAAGACAAGTGTGTCTTGCCTACAGTCAAGCATGGTGGTGTATCATGGTCTGGGGCTGCATGAGTGCTGCTGGCACTGGGGAGCTACAGTTCATTGAGGGAACCATGAATGCCAACATGTACTGTGACATACTGAAGCAGCGCATGATCCACTCCCTTCGGAGTCTGGACCGCAGGGCAGTATTCCAATATGATAATGACCCTAAACACACCTCCAAGATGACCACTGCCTTGCTAAAGAAGCTGAGGGTAAAGGTGATGGACTGACCAAGCATGTCTCCAGACGTAAACCTTATTGAGCATCTTTGGGGCATCCTCAAAAGGTCGAGGAGCACAAGGTCTCTAACATCCACCAGCTCCATAATGTCGTCATGGCAGAGTGGGAGGAAACTCCAGTGGCAACCTGTGAAGCTCTGGTGAACTCCAGCCCAAGAGTGTTAAAGCAGTGCTGGAAAATAATGGTGGCCTCACAAAATATTGACACGTTGGGCCCAATTTGTACATATTCACTTAGGGGTATACTCACTTTTGTTGCCAGAGGTTTAGACATTAATGGCTGTGTTTTGAGTTATTTTGAGGGGACAGCAAATTTACACTGTTATACAAGCTGTACACTCACTACTTTACATTGTAGCAAAGTATTATTTCTTCAGTGTTGTCACATGAAAAGATATAATAAAATATTTACAAAAATGTGAGGGTTGTACTCACTTTTGTGAGATACTGTATATATATATATATATATATATATATATATATATATATATATATATACAGTATATATAGTAACATGATAATATGATTACTATTAAACCAACATTGTCGCTTATTTTCTTGTAACGAGTGGAACCCCTTAAATGATTACATCAAACTTAAAGATTTAATGATAAGCTGAAGTGTCTCAGAAAACCTAGCTACCTAGTGAGATTTGTTCACATTGTGAAATTATAAATTGCAAGCTGTGAAGCCAGTCAGACTAAAAGATGTAAAAGTATTTGACAGGAGATGGGTTGAAGCTTTAATGTTTTTATGGAGTCAAGGTAAAAAATAGACGTATTAATGTTTATGGTGTAGTATAGTGCCTCCTACAGATTGGCTCTTTCTAAAAGATGTTCTCCATTTTTTGTTAAGTGATACAATAACTCAAAAAAACTTATTTAAAGTATAGCTGAAATTGTAGGTTAAATTTCCGCTAATGCAGCCAACACTATCCCCAACATCTGTGGTTAAGTCCATTTCACTGCAAAAGTCATTAGACTCATAGGTTTACATTGGGTCAATATTAGACATTTGAGTATCATACATTGCCATTACTAGTCAGCTGCAAAAACTTCTGCTGCTCAGATGTTTGCTCATGGGCAGATTATTGAGGTCTGTGTAGCAGATAGTACTGTCATGTAATACATTTTATTACCAAACATTTACAAAAGCCATAGCTATTATCAATTAGAATCAAAAATTTACTAACAGATGAGAGCACATCAATAAAAAAAAAAGAAGGAGAAATAAAACAGACTGTCTTGGAGGGGGTTCACTGCTATATTTTTCTCTGTTCATTGCATTTCACATTTAATCCATCTGCATGCAAAACTTGATCAGAGCAGTTAAACAGCAGTGAATTTGTTTTTCACACAAAGTATTATCCATTTTCAAGAAAATAATTTCAGAAAACATGCATTAGAACAGAGAAAAAAAAAAGAACAAAAAAGGATGCAAGCGCCAAACAATAAGGCAGAGTGAAGCTGACCCCAGCAGGGTTTCTTTTAATGGCAAACAACACAAGTTGCCTCAGACAGAAATTACCAATACAGTTTCTGTACATCAAAACAGTATAAACAAAATACCCATTGGCTGCAGTTCAGATAAATAGAGCTATCTACTTATCATTGATTTTGTTTTGGAAGTGAAGAAAATAGTTAGAGCGATGTGGCAAAGGTCAACATGTTTTGGATGAGGGGAAAATATAGATAGGGTTTCAAAGGGGGCAGTATTTAGGAATTTGATTCATGGAAGGATGATCCAAGTGTTGTTCAAAAACTAGGGAGGAGGTTCAGGTTCACTGATAACACTTATTAATGGTGAATTCTACATATTTGAGGTTTGCAGACCCTGAAAAAAAGTGGTATTTCACCATGATAAAGCAAACAATACAAACGTTTCCCAGCATGCTTACTAGCTAACCAGCAAAACAAAAACAAAACAAAAAAAACAAAGGTTTTCATTGCACACATTTGTAAATATATGTGGATATGTGCCATTTTTGTTTTAAGTTACTATAGCAACCATAATGCTCTGCTTGGCCTTAGAACATAGGTCAACTGGCTTAGAAGGGCCAATAAGGGGCTTCTGGAAAATGCAGCCCCTTTCCAAAAAAGGAGCAAGGTCACAGCAAGCATAGTAAAAATGAGCTCTAGCTATAACAGTGAAAGCACAGGGAGTGCTGCTGATAAAGTGCATAGGAAGAGATTAGTGTAAGCACTGGTAGGTCTGTTAGGTAGATGTAAATCTTTACTATTGTGTAGGTCATGTAGGTAGCAGCATTTTGTGTATTTTGAAAAATTTAGGGGCAGGGAGAGGGAAGGGATTTTACCTTTTGTCATACTTTGTCCCATTTTGATGCTGCTGATGTCTGAGATCGCTGACTTGAGTGTTCTTGCGGGGGGGGGGGGAGCATCCCCCTGTCAAAACGCAATAGCACAGCAGGGGAGATTGCTGCACTAACATCACATGGTTAATACAGCTGTCAGTTTTTTTTATTCAGCCCTGCTGGGCTCAATGAAAATAAAAAACTACTAGTGTGCACTAGGCTTTACCCTGACTTTTTATTGCAGAAGCTGCTCACCCCTTACTACTTCTGCAAACAAATCCTCTGCTTCTCACTTTAGGCCTGGACTGCCTGATATTTGCATTAATAAAGGAGATTGCCAAAATGTAATGGCAATAGGGGCCTAAATACATGGTATTTTGGTGTACACTACTTTACTGTATAAATATTTGGTGACATGTTGCAATAAAAGGGCAGCTCTTGCTTGTGTCAGCAACAAGTATACAGACAGTCCTGAAATAGAAAAATGCCCTAGAAAAAAAATAGATAGCACACTCTAAGCTGTTGCAAGATAAAACTACCCTTGTCTCTTTCTATCTGCTGCTTATTCCAGTGCTATGTCCTGTCCCAACGCAAGCTAATTTCCACTTAATACAGTACAAACGTAAAGCCTATATTTTGCATATTGTGAAAGTAATTGGGGATATTGGGATGGAAGGACCATTTTATTAAAGTTTAGAACAATTTCTCTATAACAATGCATTTAGCAACAATATATTTTCCTACAGCTTCCAGATCTGTTGTGTCTGCTACATCTAATGGATAGTCGGGACATATTATTATTTGTAAAGTGCAACTAAACTGGATCTGAGCATAACAAACTGAAAATGTTATTTAAATAATTTTTAATATTCAAAAGCAAACTTATCCATCTGTGTCTCCATGCTTTATTTTGCTGAGAAATCACTTTGAACCCCCTCCCACTTTTCTACCTGTGGCCATCTTCAGTAGAGGCAGATGATTCATGTAGAATTTAGTTAATGTTCATTGAGAGAGTTCAGTTGCACTTTAAAAAAATCACGTGCCAGCCAAAATATCTAAAAAGCCCCTTTTTCAAGTTGAATCAGATTAATCAGATTGGGGGTACTACCACTTCCGGACCGCTGTACGTCGTTTGACGGCAGTACTTTGAAGTGGAATACCGTTGTTATGGTAGCAGATAGCTACCATAACCCCGGTATCTTTTTTTTCAGGCAGCGATTCTGTACAAGATAAAAGTGATCTTAGTGGCGGATTCGCCGCGAGATCACTTTTATCAGCGGCGGGAGAGGTGCCCCTCCCGCCGCTTTCCGGTCATCTCCGCCGCTTACCGGACCCGCCGGCAGCAGCGGAGATGATCGGGTCCTCTCACTCCAGTGTCCGTGTGCCGAGTGAGCGGCTGAAGCCACTCACCCGGCTCCATAACAAGGCTGGGCGGAAGCTACGTCACAAGTAGCTTCCGCTCAATGCTCTTAAAGGGGACATTTTTTTTTTCCCCTGCCATTTTTTTCAAAATTTTTTTTTTTAATGCATTTTAGTCTAAAAATGAGATCTGAGGTCTTTTTGACCCCAGATCTCATATTTTGGAGGTCCTGGCATGCTTTTTTCTATTACAAGGAATGTTTACATTTCTTGTAATAGGAAAAAAGTGATCAAAATTTTTTTTTTAAAAAAGAAAGTTGTAAAAATAAAAATTAAAAAGTAAAATACATAATTTAAAAAAAAAATTGCATATTGTGAAAGTAATTGGGGATATTGGGATGGAAGGGCCATTTTATTAAAGTTTAGAACAATTTCTCTATAACAATGCATTTAGCAACAATATATTTTCCTACAGCTTCCAGATCTGTTGTGTCTGCTACATCTCATGGATAGTCGGGACATATTATTATTTGTAAAGTGCAACTAAACTGGATCTGAGCATAACAAACTGAAAATGTTATTTAAATAATTTTTAATATTCAAAAGCAAACTTATCCATCTGTGTCTCCATGCTTTATTTTGCTGAGAAATCACTTTGAACCCCCTCCCACTTTTCTACCTGTGGCCATCTTCAGTAGAGGCAGATGATTCATGTAGAATTTAGTTAATGTTCATTGAGAGAGTTCAGTTGCACTTTAAAAAAATCACGTGCCAGCCAAAATATCTAAAAAGCCCCTTTTTCAAGTTGAATCAGATTAATCAGATTGGGGGTACTACCACTTCCGGACCGCTGTACGTCTTTTGACGGCAGTACTTTGAAGTGGAATACCGTTGTTATGGTAGCAGATAGCTACCATAACCCCGGTATCTTTTTTTTCAGGCAGCGATTCTGTACAAGATAAAAGTGATCTTAGTGGCGGATTTGCCGCGAGATCACTTTTATCAGCGGCGGGAGAGGTGCCCCTCCCGCCGCTTTCCGGTCATCTCCACCGCTTACCGGACCCGCCGGCAGCAGCGGAGATGATCGGGTCCTCTCACTCCAGTGTCCGTGTGCCGAGTGAGCGGCTGAAGCCGCTCACCCGGCTCCATAACAAGGCTGGGCGGAAGCTACGTCACAAGTAGCTTCCGCCCAATGCTCTTAAAGGGGACTTTTTTTTAAAATGCATTTTAGTCTAAAAATGAGATCTGAGGTCTTTTTGACCCCAGATCTCATATTTTGGAGGTCCTGGCATGCTTTTTTCTATTACAAGGAATGTTTACATTTCTTGTAATAGGAAAAAAAGTGATCAAATTTTTTTTTTAAAAAAAGAAAGTTGTAAAAATAAAAATTAAAAAGTAAAATACATAATTTAAAAAAAAAAAAAATTTAAAGCGCACCGTCCTTGCGAGCTCGCGCGCAGAAGCGAACGCATACGTATGTCCCGCCCACATATGAAAACGGTGTGCAAACCACACATGTGAGGTATCGTCGCGATCGTTAGAGCGAGAGCAATAATTCTAGCCCTAGACCTCCTCTGTACCACAAAAATGCTAACCTGTAGAATTTTTTAAACGTCGCCAATGGAGATTTTTATGTTGCAAAGTTTGTCGCCATTCCGCGAGCGGACGCAATTTTGAAG
This sequence comes from Glandirana rugosa, assembly GCA_018402905.1. Classification (NCBI taxonomy): domain Eukaryota; kingdom Metazoa; phylum Chordata; class Amphibia; order Anura; family Ranidae; genus Glandirana; species Glandirana rugosa. The sequence continues at coordinate 88,043 of BLSH010068797.1, forward strand.
CATGACATGTTGGGTATCATTTTACTCGGCGTAACATTATCTTTCACAATATGGAAAAAAATTGACCTAACTTTACTGTTGTCTTATTTTTTAACTCAAAAAACTGAATTTTTTCAAAAAAAATCGCACTTTTAAGACCGCTGCGCAAATACGGTGTGACATAAAGTTTTGCAATGGCCGCCATTTTATTCTCTAGGGTCTTAGAAAAAAAATATATAATGTTTGGGGGTTCTAAGTAATTTTATAGCAAAAAAAAACTGTTTTTAACTGATAACCTCCAAACTCCAAAAAGAGGCTCGGTCTTAAAGTGGTTAA